>BCHV01000026.1:0-221326 GCA_001599735.1 Naganishia albida | reverse complement strand
AGGAAAGTGGTCTAATCCGGTGGTTTCAAGTGCATAACTTGCTCAGTCAACTGAGTCCTCCACTCCTTCGGGGCATGAGTTCGAATCTCATTCTGGTCATTCATTTTTGAAGTTTTTGGAAGGTCCGTTACACCATCGTATTGCTTAGAGTTAGAGCTTTCCGTACATGTGCTCCCCCTACCGAGAGCTGTCGAATTGGCAGGGCAACAAGCGGTCAAAGCCGGCCGTCATTTTTGCGACTACCTCGCCGCTGATGTTGTCCCCTCCGATACCTCCTTTTGAGAGGTTGACCCTGACTTCCTAGCCTTTCCAGGATCCCCGAGGCTAAGGGCCGGGCCTTCGCAAACAATAACCCTGGAGGACAAGGGGCAAGAACGATGTCGTTCTTAGACTCGGCTTAGGTACGCGTTCTGCCATTCCTCCAAGTATGTGGTTGTTTTGCCCGAGGTCGCTCCCATGTGTGATACGTTTTCGTGAGTAAGTTCAAGGGGAGCCGTAAATATCCGTTGTACTGAAGGTGTGATCAGGAGAGGAGAAATTCCAGCCAATATTCCCTGTGCGACCTTACAGAAGTACCCTGTGTCTTGATCTGAGCTTGAAAAGAACCCCGCATTTCAAATCGCTGAGAAACCTCAGCACATCTCCGATTCGAGACCGGCGGCATCGTGTGAAATCAGTCGACGACGATGGCATATCTTGCGTGGTAAGGTCAGAAGCCTTTGCGGTTACGTCCGAAAGGAGTTAAAAACGGGCTTTCCTTCCTGGAGTCGCGCTGCCATAAACAATGCTTTGCGGGCTCTCACACCGTACAGCTCGTGCTGCCTCTTTGTCATGAACGAGAGAACAACGAGCGCGTCTAGTAGTCGTGTTTCGGGTTACTGTGTCTGCGAGTAATGGATGGGGCTGAAGCCTCGCCACACGCATTGTACAATGGTATATCATTTGTGGGCTGCTATATTTGTGTAGAGTGGTTTCCCGATCAGTTCGTTCAGGCATACGTATCATTGCTCGTTTGGTAGAACCCCGGGGTTCAGTCGCACCTCGTGCAAGACGGTCATGCATCTGTTCAAGTTGCTTGAGCGTGAGCTGGGTGGGCTCACGTCGTGAATCGGAATCTTTCCCAAGATCTATAATATCGAGCGCATCGTCGCTCGAGTAAGGGCATCGGGCTCTCCCCCACAAGGGAACGCGCAAGAGGTTTCTCGAACGCATCAATGCCACAACAAAGTGGGTGAACAGCGGCCATATGAATGCTCAAAGCCAATGCATAAACCGCATACGATACAGCAGATTGGCCCCTCTATACCTGTTTCGGCTGCATGTCCCTTCTCTCCCACACCTATGCGAGAAAACGTTAGGACACGCTGCGACGTCGACAACACTCTCAGCCTACCTGTATGACTGTGTCCCCCAAAAACACCATATCTGCTCGTACTTCGCGCACTTCCAGATCCTGGAGTGCAAACCACTTTTCCTTCTCGCCTCCCCCTGCTCCTGCCCTCAAATGGATCTGCAGGGTTCAACATGAATCAAACGTTCGCACACCTTGCGCTCGATACGCACCTTCCAGGTCGTGTCGTCATCTACTTTGCTGCTCTTTTTAGCTGAGATGCCTGGTCCTGTTCCTGCGCTACTTGTAGATGCGAGAGTGGACTCGTGCGGGACGTTCGCGAGAAGGTTGTACATCGTCTGCACTGGCGATGACGGTTTCGGGTCCACATCTAGACGCATTCGCATCAGTAAAGCACGAAACCTGATGACAACCAAACTTACAGTCCTTGAGATCGATAGCCATGGGATAATTGACGATCGTCGGGTTCTTTTCCTCGACGAAATTGTTCTTGGTGAAACGCTTGATATGCAGGATCAAGTACGGTGGTAACCGTGTCAGATGGTGACGCTTGAGCGTAGGACCGATTTCCTGAGTGCTTTCGCCATCAAACTTGGCGAGAATGGTGCTGAGAGGCACCTGAGGAATAATCTTCATTTCGTTCAGATCCTGAAACAATGGGGCGGCAGGCAGGTCGAGCGCGAGAAAGAGAAATGGGGATTTGATGGTCTTGATGTCTGTTCGAGAATGTCATCAGCCGAGTTGACGTGTTGCTGGAGACGGAGCTTACCTCGGCTAATATCGAAAATCGGACGTGCAGCATTCTTGTTGACGATGACCTCTTGCGTTTGGATCTTCACTTCGCCTTGGAACGCTCGGTAGATGATGCCTGATGACACGGTCTGAGTACAATCGCCGGCTTCAGGGCAGCACACTCACTGGAATTACTCTTCTTCGTCCCTCCCAGATCCTTGTGCAGGGTGTTAAGCAGCCATCCGAGAAAGGCGACTGGATCACCTTGCTTCGTCATCGTGTACTTTCCCTCGCTCCGCTTCGACACTTCCTGCAAGAATTCGTGTGGACTTGCCTGCGCCTTGAACAGTCGAGGGTTCCATACCCTCTTGGCGAGCGTACTAAGCCGCTTGACTAGTTCAGTAGGCCGTGCCGACTCTTGAAGTTGCGGCGTCCTCGGATCCAACAGGAATGTTCGGAGCGGCGGAACGTGTAGGACGAGATGAATGATGACGTTCAAATAATCATTGGCGCGAATATTGTTCAGACCGATGTAGCCTGGATAGTATGGCTGACCGGCGAGCGTGTATGATGGTTGCGCCGGTAATAGCGATAATTTGGGCAGAGATGGCGGTTCATATCGTGGGTTGAGAACGTGTATGATGTCTTGCAGAGATGGGTCCGAGACGAGATATCCTTCCGGTAGAACGTAAAACTGAAAGATTGGATAGAGCCATGAGCGTGGAACACGGGCTTGCGCGGAAGGACACACCTTTTCTGTCTCAAGATTTAGCCATACTCGATGATTCTCTCCCACCGCATGACGGTACGCAAAGCTTCCCCGGCCTCTACCCTGAAAGTACTTTCCGCAGACGAGACAACAATAGACGTTGATATTCGAAAGCGACTTTGAGCAGACACGCTCGAAGTCAAAGTCGAGATTTTGCCGTGCAATCTACGCCGAAATACTCAGGTCAGAGACTGCTGCCACCATCGAGTCGTAATACTCACGGCATCGAGATACATATCCTTTCTCTCTGTTTCTGCTTCAGGTGCCGCTTCCGGCTGTTCGTCCTCTTCTTCATCGTCACTTGGTTCAACGTCCTGGGTCTTTTGCTCTGCGGTTCCATTCGTCCCTTGCCCGTTTGACGGCCCATGAGGAGAAGCCTCCCCGTCAACCTTGACAACTCCACCTCCATTTGGCATATCCGCTCCCAGCTGGTCTACTCCAGGTACGTCCTTTATCACGGATGATGCTTCAGATACTACTGCAGACGCAGCATTTTCCATCGGTGCCGAGTCATCCGACAATTTCATACGCTTGGCAGGCGACCCAGAAGTGGGCGGCGATGGTGAGCGAGGATGTTTTTGAGGAAGAGACATGCTGATGCGCGTTTCTGGGAGATCGGCGTCGAATCACCGAAAGCCTTTGACGCTGCTATCCAGTTTTCGACCGGCGTGTAGTTGAAAGATCGATATGTGCCCTTGTTGTTGCCGTCGTCGAGAACGCCGCCTGTAAATTGGATATATCAGTTATCAACCGTCAACAGACCATCCGAGCGGTCAATCATGCAAGCTCGGATCGCTTACCGTCTCGGCGGCCGATGCGGAAGCTAGCTCTCGACCCGACTCTCCGTTTGCGCCCCTCTCGCCACTGCATGTCGGACAGCTTGGTACAAATTCGAGTAGGGCAGAGGTGCATTCCTTTCAGTCGGTATCAAAACGAGGGGCGTAGAGCACACGCCATGTTCATTCCCACTATGAATGCAGGGTGGAGAAGGCAATGTTCGTGGCAGAGGACAGCTGCTGATCCGCACAGCGGACACGTCCAAGACCTTCCGCCGCCGTTTACCGTTCGTGAACTCGAATTCTTGAGGCGGTGCCCGGCAAAGGCCATATCATTAGCTTGAGAATATAGACCATTAGGTAGTTCTTCATTACAACCAGAATTTTGACTCTGAGGGATACAATTTTCGGTCACTTGACATTACAAAGTATTTGAGCAACACAACTTGACAATGCTGTAGGCAGCCACAACGTTATAGATCGGTACAGAGGAATATTCAGCCAATGAAGTTGGGTATGCGGTAGACACGTATAGGCTGGGTTATTGGAGTCGATGAAGCGTCGCTGAGAATATGTTGCCCAATAGGCAGAAGCAGGTATCGCAAGTCGTAATGGGCATTGTTGGATTTCTAGTCGCGATGTCGGCTGACGACCTCGACCCCAGCGGCGCTACTGGTTTGTCTATCAAAACACCTGATTAGCGAACCGCTGACTGACTCCCATCGCACGAACCTCTTCTTCTCCTCTTCTATCGCCAGCTCTTCTTCATCATCACTCTCGAAATCATTCTCACCATCCTCCTCTTCCTCGTAATCATCAATTTGCGTTTCGTTGATCGCTCCAGTCTCGTGTTGATGCAGGTACTCTCCTTCATCCGCCTGGAAAGAGTTTCTCCAACGAACCGCTTCATCCGGATTACCGGGTATCTGTACCGCCTGCACGATATGCCCAGGATCATCGTGTCCGTGCTGAATATCAAGCGCCTGAAGGCGGCCGCGTTGCGACAGGTCTTGTCGGTGCCAATCGGGATCATCTTCCGCTGACAAGGGAGGTGGAAGCGCAGAGTGATCCGTGTTGATGGGAGTCGCGACTCGATCTTCGTTGACGGATGGCAAATAATCTACAGTCTGCGCATCTCCTCTCTGCCAATGCTTGTGTAGCTCGCTCGACGTCGGCAGCGATCCTACATGACGCGCCTGGCCACTTCCAAAGACGTCCGCATTCGGCGACTCGTCCGCAAACCCAGCTTCACTCGCCCGTCGCTCTCTTTCACGCTGCTCGCGACGCCTCTTGACCCAGCCCATTCCACTGCCATCATCGTCATCGTCCGCGGTGGAGCCTTCGACGCTTCCAAAGGAAGACGAGGGGGCAGCCGCAGGAGTCGCTCCAGGGTTGCCAGCCGGGATCGAGCCTATTCCGCCGCCCTTTTGTCCCATCATTCCACCCCACTCGACAAACTCGGGCTCGGCCGTGCCCTGTTGCGCTGCTTCGGCCTGTCGATTCTTGCCATAGACACGACCATTGAGCATCTTGACGGGTCGCGGAGACGTCGCGACTTCAGAAGCCGCGGGTGCGAATTCCGTGTCGGCTTGTCGACCTAGCGAGGCAGAAAGAGAAGCGAAATTGGGCGTGTTGGAAGCTCGGTGTGCATTCTTTGCCTTCTTGTCGCCCATGCCCAGCGCGCCCATTCCGAGGAGATCCATTGCATGTCCAGTGGCCGAGGTCGTTCCACCGGCGGTTGAAGCAGGGAAGAATGTCTTCTTGCGCTCGTGCTCGCCAGCAGTCCGGAAGGGGGACGAACCGATGAAGCCACTTGTCGTCGAGAACGTCTTGCGCAAGGACTGACTGCCGGGCATAGCGATATCCGCCTGTGTGCGTTTCCCGGACTCTCGACTTGTCGAGCGTTCCAGATTGGCATCCGTAGACCCTCCGCCGATGTTGGTAGGACTCAACAGCGGCTTGAGCAGTTTCTTGGTATACGAGCCCGAGCTGAAGGATCCCGATTTCCAGCTTCCCATCCCCATCGTCTTCCACGATCTCTTCTTTTCCCCATCTTCATCTTCATTCTCTTCGTACTCTTCATCGTCAACCGCTTGCTCATCTCCAAATCCGGAATCCGGCGCATTCTCCGGATTCGAAAAGTACGACGCTTCATCCTTATCCATACGCGCATGTCTCTGCAACGTTCGCGTTCCATCGGACTGCATCGTCGCCGTGATCGCAATGTTTCGTCCCGTCGACATGGATCGCTGTCTTCGTGGGTTTGGAAGCGGTGCAAAGCGAATCTTGGATGCCGCCCGCACGGGGACCCCGGGACGAACGGTAGGTGGCAACTGGTCCGCGGGGATCTTCTCGTGCGCGTTGTTGATGAGCTGGACGTTTGCGGAAAGCGCGGGCGAGATTGGGAGCGTCGACGTCTCCTGAGGTGGGGGAGACAAGGCGGAATCGAGGAAGTCACCAGTGAGGGAAAGCCTTTTCATGCCCGCGGACGGATCGAGTTGCCCGGGTCCATCATGGTGGATGAGGATTCCCGCCGAATGGGCGTGATCATCAAGCAAGGGAGATGCCGGTGCTTTCGGATCTTCCGGTTGAGGTACAAGCGGCGGCGACTGTAGCTCCTTGCTGTCTACGCCGATGCCCATCCTGGAAACGAGGGATGCACGACGGCTGTCCCTGGTATTGCTAGTATGCGTCGAACCTGTCGACTGAGAACTGGACGACGGCTTGAGTAGGGATATCATGTTGCTGAAGGGGGGTCAGCACTGGTCATGCCAGAGATGGGAGAGACTCACTTGATGCTAGGTTATAGTGGCGTATAGTGTATATTGCCTCGTCGCCGGACTGGGACGGATGATATCACGACAGCGACAGCATTCAGCTCTAAGACTAGTCTAAACCCCGGATACTCCACTCTGGATAAGCGATGATGAGCGGACAGTCAGTCTCGGAACCAAAATAGCGTGGTATGCTTGGCATGGCGCTCAAAAGAAGTGACTCATGACTCATGAGAATCGCCTGCGAATCGCAATTCTCCGCGGGGTGAGAGGAATCAGCTGGCGAGATCGTCCGGCGTCCAGCCCGAAATCCAACCCTCAAGTTTTAAAAATCTGTTACAAATGGGTCCTCAGCTAGGATAGCTAGGATCATACGGATTATACCATCACGGCGCCGGTAGTCAGTCTTCCAGGATGCTCTTCTCATTCTAGCGACCGAGCAATATCAAGGAGAGCATCGAGTAGCAACGGCCGAGCCATGAGCTGAGCAATTCATGAAGGATCCCCATCAAGCTAATCAATAGTGACAAGATGCGGACCCTGGCGATTTCAGGGCAGTTCGTATGATAATAGTTCGGATCTAGCTAATTAGCTCTCTGCCATCGCTTCAAGCGCGCCAGGAGTGAACCCCATTTAGACACTATCCTTTCATCTTGATTCTCTTGCTTCAACTTCAGCAAACTACTGGACCGAGTGCGATAATCCTTCCTGCTCATTCGCGCTCATTCGTAAACCATCCTTTGAGCTCGCATGTTAGACGCATGGACTCATATGCACGCAAAGGGCAGAAGAAGACTGAACCTCTCCCAAGAATCGCATTGACTGGTGGAGACAACTCCAGCTAAAATTCCAAGTGGCTAGAGAGGCATGCACTTCCCACTGGTGGCGCTGGGACCGAACAATGCATCGACGTGCTACAGCATTCGAGAGAGCTCGAACGCTCATCGCCGCGCCGGTCGGGACCTAAAGCAGCATCCTCTCCAGATCACGTCAAAGGCTTCCTGAGGCTGCTCGCGCCTGTAATCTTCGTAATCTTTGCGTTTCGCGTTCGCTTTATACAACATTCCCTGGCGACACATGCTCCCACTTCGGCCATCATGCGTCGTTTCCGTAGACTGCCTTGATGGTGTCATATTGGTACTCATACGGCAAGTGCCAGTAGTCCGGCGCAGATCCGCCAATGATACCCCATGCTTCGTCGAGCGCTTTGACAACCTCTTCCGGCAGAGGACCCTTTTCGAGATCCGTTAGGTTCTTGTCGAGCTGGTCGTAGCTCGAGACTCCGATGATGATGCCTAGCGGTCAAGGGAAGGATTCAGATCCAGCTGTCAAGGCATCGTGACTGTGACTTACCATCGTTACCACCCTTGTTGGCCAGCTTCAACTTTGAGTGATGCACCATCCACCTCAACGCCGTTTCCACCATCGTCAACCCGGCCTTTTCCACCGCCGGTTCAATGATCCTCAAAGCTTCAAACGTCGAGTCCTTGAAATATCGCTTCCTGTACAGCCCGCCCATCGCACCGACGGAATCACTGTACCGACCCTCCGAGGGGACATCAGAGGTCTTGTACTTTCCAGAGAGGATACCGCCGGCGATGGGGTTGTACGCGACGTAGTCGAGTCCGAAACGACGGAGGACGGGGAACAGTTCTTTTTCGGCTGAGCGGGTGATGGCGTTGTACATTCCTGGAGAGATAGTGAGCGGGGATCCACATATGTGGGAGGGGAACATACCTTGGTAGAGAGTCGGTCGAACCCATCCGTTGTATTTTGCGATGAGACAGACTTCCGCGACCTAAGAAGCAAGCAATAAACTTGAGTACGAGAAGGAGCAGGGAGTGTTTCGCTCGGACCTACCTCTGCCGCGGTAAAGTTGGAAATGGCGAAAGTCTTGAACTTTCCCGCCTTGTGCATTTCATCGACGGCCCTGAGGGTCTCCTGGAAAGGTGTCGCCCGATCGGCTGGAGCAGGCATCGGTCAGCACAGGAATGGAAGCGACATGGATATGCATACCGGCGTGAAGGTAGTAGATATCAATCGAGTCCGTTCCCAATTCCTTCAACGACTCGTCGACCTTGGCCTTCAAGATTTCGGGCTTATGCGCGCCCGCGTCGTGAGGGTACCACTTGCTCGCAATCTTGAACCCCTTCTCCTTCCACCCCGCTTCCCGTGTCCAACCTTCTTGTTTTCCACCGACGTAGACCCGAGCGGTGTCGATCTCATTATATCCTCGCAACTTCAAGAGGTCAAGGCATCGCTTGTACTCGTCCATCGAGGTGATTCGGGCGCCCTTGTCTTCGTCGGGGCCAAAGGTCATGAGGCCCAGAATAATTCTGTTCTTGGTGGTGGACGACATGGTTGATCTAGGAGGTGAGGTAGGAGCTGTAGCGAAACGGTCGACTAGGTTCAACTTATATATAGCCGACCATGCTCGTTCAGCCCTCATCCTCCTCCACCTTGACTCCAGCCGGGTCGGCCCGAGTGGAGGACAAGACGGGAAACGGCGGTATGATCTCCGGCTGCCCTGAGTCGCCCTTGAACAAGCATCATGGTGCGTCGTGAAGACATGAAGAGGTATCGACTTGTCGCGACATTGCAGAATGTTCAAGCCTACTCTGCACGCTCCAAGGATGGCTCGCCCTCCGACAATGATGGTCTCCCGCATTCTCCGCCAACCTCACTCAAGCCGCCTGGCCGCGGCCGCACTGAGGGATCGGCAGTTCTCGTCCGGACGAACACTGTGGAATCAGGAATCCCAGAGGCAAAAGCAGTCGTTTAGCAGTGAGTCTTACATGAATTCCTGCCTCGCCTTCGGCCGCGGAGGAGGATGTGCATAAGCTCATCTTCGCACTCCCCCAGGCCGAATAGCATCAGCATGGAAAGACACTCCTACGAAATGGTACCCCATACCGATCGCTCTTGGCGCTGCTGTTCTTGTGGCAGTCAATTACGCAAAATCCTCGCCGCGAATTTCGAGCGTGAATGACCGGATTGAAGTCACTGGCGATGGGGAACAGGGCGCGCAGGTCAACGTCAAGTCCTCGGGACCATGGCAGGTCCGCGTAATGGGAGCGCTGCCGTTGAGATCGTTGTCCCAGGTATGGGGATACCTTAACGGTCTCGTTCTCCCCGTCTGGTTCAGGCCTTTCGGGTTCAAACTCTATGCGCGAATCTTTGGATGCAACCTGGAGGAGATGGAGGAGCAGGATTTGACAAAGTATCAGAGTCTCGGGGAGTTCTTCTATCGAACCCTGAAGCCTGGAGTCAGACCGATCGATACGTCGGCCGAGATGGTGGGTACTCTCTATGCCTCATCGGCATCGATGCGCTTATGATCGTCGTTCCTCCCGCACAGGTCAGTCCAGCGGACGGAACAGTCCTGCATTTCGGTGAAATCAACGGCGAACGTGTAGAACAAGTCAAGGGAATGACCTATTCACTCAACGCGCTCTTGGGTATCTCTGGCGACTCGGTGAATCAACCGGATCAGTTGGAGTTTGTCAAACAGGAGGGAAGGACCGTGGATGGTGAGTCTCGATGCGACGTCTGAAATCACCTGCTCATTCGACGTCGGTGTGGCAGACGAGAAATTTGCGGAAATCAACGACATTAGCTACTCTCTTCCTTCTCTCCTCGGTTCATCGGACAAATTGATACAAGTCAAGGAACAATCCGAACAAGGAGATGAAAACGCCGCGATGACGCCACACTCCGGCCCACCCGAGGACGTCTCCGTCGAACAAGACTTGCCATCAAAGATGACGCACGACGCGCAGGTCATGGTCAGCATGGGTACGGAAGCCTTCACTGAGGAGACGGGCGACTTGAAACCTGTCCCGTCGGACAAGAAGGCCGGAGACGTGGTCAAGGGCAAGGGCGTGCCAAAGCTGAAGCCGGGACACAAGTTGTTCTTTATGGTCGTCTACCTTGCGCCGGGCGACTATCATCGGTTCCATTCGCCGACGTCGTGGGTCGTCGAGCGAAGGAGGCATTTCACGGGTATGTCGGCGATCGATGTGAGCTCAATTAGGTGCGAAAGCTGAACATGCCTGGATTTTCAGGTGACCTGTTCTCCGTTTCGCCGTATATCGCAAACAGGCTCAAGGATCTCTTTGTACTGAATGAACGTGTGGCCTGTAAGCTCACAAAACATGGGATCATTCGGACATGATGCTGAACTCTCTTCCGGGCAGTGCTTGGACGATGGAGATATGGCTTCTTCAGCATGGTCCCCGTCGGTGCGACCAATGTTGGCAGTATCAAGATCAACTTCGATCAGGTGAGTCAATCGATAAGCGGCATCGTTCCATCGCTGAAGTATTTCCCTTCGCGCAGAACCTTCGAACAAACGAAAGACATCCTAAACATCCCCCTCACACATTTACCGAAGCAGTTTACGCAAAGGCATCCACATTGCTGCATGGTCAGCCCCTGACGACGGGCGAGGAGATGGGAGGGTTCATGCTGGGTAGCACGATTGTCATGGTCTTTGAAGCGCCGGAGAACTTTACATTTGTGACTCGCGCTGGAGACAAGGTCAAGGTCGGGCAGGCAATGGGCAAGCTGCAACATTAAGGTTGGACACGCTGTTGTATATACAGATGCAAGATGCATAAGATCAAAATCATCTGCCGGGCACGTGACTGACTGTGTTACGCGTCTGTTCGGCATCTTGGCTCCACTCGATCGTCGCCACCACTACCGGCGCTGTCCGACACGGTCATCATCGTTGAGTTATATCGACGATGAGAATGGGTTCGCCACTTCTTCCGAGAAGCAAGTCATACACCCAGCATCATGCCAGCCTCGCCGGGCATATCGGCCCTCGCGAGACCGCTCGTGCGGAAACTTGCACAGCAATCCCTCAAACGACTGCAAGACAATGCAATCCATGCGATCAAGCAAAAGGCGGCGTCCGGCACACGCACATCTTCACCATACGAGGTTGCCAAGAAGGCCATCAAGGATATCTGGAAGTCGGCGTTCGGTCAAGCGGGTGAAGGAGCTTATAGAAGAGATCCGGCATTCGCGTGGGAATACGCACGACTGCCGCGTTCACAGAGGCCTTTCAACCCGGCCGATTATCTCAGGAATCACCCCTCGTCCCGAAGGTACCTCTCTACCGGCCGTGCCAACTCGAGCAAGACTCCCATTGGAAACCATCCTTGGGTCGCCACTCGTCTCCGACCATCCATCAACTCGGGCCTTCGTGGTCCTTCAGCCATCACCAACCTGGGCATCGGATCCTCGAGAAACTTCTCCAGTCATGGCGCCGGGAAAGTCTATTCGGAAATCCATAGGAATGTCCCGGTCGCCATGCGAGCTCTAGCGGAGAAGCTTCGAGAGCTCGATGACGATGCGAGGAAGAAGAAGAGTGGATCTGGGGCATATGGCGCAAAGGCGGGAAAGGTTGGCAAGGCGTTGAAGAGGCACGAAAAGTCGATGGGCATCAAGGGTAGCCGTTGGTCCGTGGCGGCCTCAAGGACGATCGCGCAAGCTCGGCGACAGAAGACTTCAGAGGAATTCAACCAGTACTTCCCGACAGTCAGGGCTCAAGCCACGCAGGAGCCGAACACCTTCGAAGCCGACCGATCACCCGACGCCAACATGACGACGTATCTTCTCGTCCCGCTGTGTCCATCGCTCGCGCATCTCGTTGCTGGGACGCCTTCCGCTTCGCTACAAGATGACGTGCCGGAAACCCCGAACCTCCTGCATCAGGTGTTACCCATACACCTCGCATTCGATCGCCACGTACGGCTTCGCGTTACGCCTCTCCTCCTCCGACTACAAGGCTACGGCGCGCTCGATCTCTCGCCTGAACTCTGGCTCACGGAGGAATACCGCACACAAGATGGTCGAGTCGAAGTCATCTTTGCGCCGGGAGAAGACGGCGAGTCCCGACCGGACGCGTTGAGGATCGCCTTCGAAGGCAGGACGATCGATCAAGTGAGGGCGATGGCGGGAGGAAGATCGTACGAGGAAGAGTGGTTCCACCTCTATTCGGTTCCCAGCATCGCAAAAGCGGTATCTTCGAACATTGAGCCCCTTGAGACATCGCTACAAATGCCAAGCCTGGATCGTTCCGGGACGCTCGCATTCAACGTCTTTTTCGACGCCGATTATCCCGACCACGATATCTGGGCGCATGAGTCCCCTTCAATGGATTCGTCTCGTCCGGAAATCTCGTCGCTCTGGCTTGAAGATGTGCAGGAAGTTTGGGAGGAAGGAAGCGAGAGTAGCAGTCCGCCTTGGAGTGACTCGGAAGTCGAGATGGACTTGCTGTCGGGGTCAGAGTTTTCGGAAGAGGAGGCCGTATGGTGATTGTTTTCTAACTGACTGGTTGTATCTCCTCACATGTACTTCTTCCTAGCTTGATACCTTGTACCCAGTACGACCAACCCTGATGTACCATAAATGAACCATTCAGACTCGTTCCAGCCGCACTGCATCTATCGTCGTCACAACACAAACTCTGCTACAAATTGACTAGACCTCTACCTCCGCCGTTGACGTTACTATGCCCTTGCTTTGCAGGCTCCGCATTCCTCCACACAGCCGGATCGCCAGCCAACGCTCTTGCATCCTCGTCATCGTCATCATCAGCAAGACTAAACCTGCCCGCAAAACCCTCCTCTTCATCATTGTCCTCTGCTCTTACATGACCGTATCCTCCGGAACGATTCCACGAACCCCATCCTGGACCTGATGAAGCGTCGCGGCGGAACAAGCCCCGTAGGCCGGACCAGTGCAAGTGTGGGAGGGTCGGACGCGGGAGTTGATCCCAGCCTTTGAGGCCAAGCACGAAGCGGTTGTACATCGTGATTCCGGCAAAGGTCGTGAACGCACCGATCATGAGGCTGGTCATCAAGAGCTCAACATTCTGCGATAACGATCAGCGTTGAGAAAGTGCTTACAAGACGAGGAGTAGTCCGATGGCTGTCCAATGACCCTGCAGCTGCTTCGGATTCGTTGGACAAGCGACGTGGGTTTTCCATTCGAAGAAGAATTGACATTGATCTTCCGGATTGCTCGTGACGGGGAGACCGGCAATGAGCTGGGGAGATCCCGAGCCAAACTCTGATTCTGAGCAGATGAACTGAAATGTCGCATGAGTTGACACGTTCACGGCCTATGATACGTTGTTGTGCCAGCTTACCCGGATCACTGTTGACGCAGTGTTGTCAGAGTCCACACATTGGCTCCCTCCTGAATACACCAGCATGGGCTCGAATGTTCCAGGACTGGCGACGAGTGTCGAATTGGTGGCGCCCAAGCTGAAATCGCCTTTGCTATGCGTTACGACGGCTCCGACGCTTTCCACTTCGTCAACATTCCATAACTCGTGCACGACGTCGCGGCAGACATTCAAATTGTAATCCAGGTCACCGACTTTGACCGAGTAGTCCTTCCTGGCAATCAGGTGTCAGCGTGTGGAACGGCGAACGTCTGTGAGACGTACTTGGCATTCGAGAGGGAAGACAGATCATAGTGGGAGCCGTCGGGCAAGGTCAAGGTGCAGGGAGTCACTTCGTTGCTCATTGTCCCTGAGTGCTGACGGGTATGAAGGCTTTGTGAAGCAATAGGATTGCACAACGGGTAGACGGTGTATCGACTTGAAACCGCTGATGAGTCACCCACGACGAGAGGGATGCGATCGAAGCAAAGCTATTTTGGTGGGAAGACTGAGGAGCCGCGACTGAGAGATTACGGGATGGAACGTTGGACGTGTCGGCAAATTCATCTGCTGGATTTCGGAAGGGTTAGCGAGAATCGTCCATGTTTTGATAACGCTTTGGAGGTTTCAGCAACTCTGCTGTATGGATGAGAGTGTTCCGAGCATGCCTCATCTGCAGTGTGACGCTTCAAGGTACAGGTGCAGCAAGTTTTCGGACGTCGCGAGACAAACTCTGTCACGTTTTCTGGCTCGCGACATTCACTTCCCCCTTGACGTAGCTGACTGGCTCGAAAGATCGATCCATGAAGCGCTGTAATTTCTCCACTCGGCGGATGTGATAGCTGACGGCTATTGCAGATAGAGTTCAGTATATTGATGTCGAATAGCGAGCACCTTCGCAAATTGGAAGCTATTCTAGTATTTCACGCTTCAGCCAACTCTGGCCTGACAGTGATACGAGTATATTTCGGTCACGTCCGCTGCGTGTTTCCGAGAGTCCGATCACTTGCATACGCTCGTCGTTTGTTCATTCCTACCTCGATAAGATCCCTCGGGAAAGCAGTCTGATCGAGGACATGGACAGGCTTTGACCAGGATCGATACACGGCTGTCATTCTTGCCGCTTAATTCAGAGACGTCTGTCCGATTTTCGAGCGGAAAGCTGTCCTCGACGTCACACGACGTCGCGCGCAACAGACAAACCGAAACCTTTTTCCAAGGATCTCGGTTCATCGAGAATACGTCCAGTCAACGTCCAGGGACTAGTAAACATCTGCCTCAGGGGTATCGAGCTTGCGACTTGGTCAAATGAACTTGCAGGCAAAAGCTGACTTGGAGTTTCCGTGAGTGATCTTCTTCCTGTCCTTTCTCCTTCTCCCTTTCGGCAACGATACGACTTCAGCTCTAAAGAGACAGCCCGTCGCCCTCGAACTCCTTTGGTTATGTCTCATCAGGGTGACCTTGCTGAAACATTTCCACCCCCTTTGTAGCGAATATTGCGATCTGTCTTCAGCTAAACGCGGGATCGAGGCATAGACTGTATTCAGTATGTCGCAACGGAAATCGCCCGTCGTGCAGCATACCCTCACTGGGCCTCGAGTACCGACATCGAGAGGGCGCGGACACCGTCCGGTATCAAAAGGGAAAAACCTCTACATCGCAAATCCAGATACCGATAGTGACAGCGATGAACCACAAAAGCCATTAGCATTCGGGACGAAAACGACACCTGGCGGTCAAACGGGAACGAGAGGAACCTTAGGTACAGCTGGACAGACCAAAGATTCTGACGGGTCAACCTCACCAAATCAGGCCCAACAAAATACCGCAACAATGCCTAGCGCAACCGCTCCGGAGAAGACGACGCCTCAAGACTGGGCACGGCAGCAGCAAAGACAGCAAATAGCTCGAGGCTTGACGGTCGTCACCCAACCCCCAACACCTGGCGTTGGATCTCACTTTGCAGTAGATGGTCAGACCCCGGTCGTAAACCCGTTAGTGGGCCAAGCTCATTATCAGCCGACACTCGGCAACAACAACTCTTCCAGGAACACGGGAATAACAATATCGAACTCGAATATAGGCGACCTTTCGGGGCCAAGGGAACACCAACAGCCAATTGCTGGTATCCCTGGAGCTGGAAACCTGAGAGGGACCATTTCCAGCACAAACGGTCCAGCCGCATCGCCCCTGAGCGCTGTTTCCGGTTCCGGATCGGGGACGGGATCTGTGGGGACAGGCCCTGCTGCAAGCTCTAGTGCGTCTTATGATGAAGGTAAGTCACTTTGCGACAAGCGAGCGCTTTGCAGGTCAAGGCCTTACACCCCCACCTTCCACTCTCCTGCAGCTGGTCGTCACTTCTTGCAACACGGCCAAAAGTACAGTTCGCAACAGCACGGGGCGCAAACCATTGCCAATATGCAAAGTCTACCAAGATTGGCGACCCCGTCAGCGATGACCCATCTCCCTTCTGTCCCGGTGCCACCGGGTTACCCTCCGCCGCCGCCGCCTATTCTGGCAACTCAACGGCGGCATCAACCCATCGCACAAGTGGCGGGTCCCAGTTCGCCGCCAGCCGCAACGGGATCATCTGGCGTACCGCCTATGCTTCCGCCCCGTCCATCCGGTTCTCAAGCACCTACGAGACATGCCAGCCAGCAGCATTCGGCGACACCGTCAAATTCATCCGTGTCATCTGGTGGAAAATACGCTTCGGCCGGCCCGTTGACGACATTGGTCAATCCCGCGGTCGCGAGTGTGGCAAGCCCTGTCTCACAGGGGAATGTGCCTTCACCAGTCTACACATCGAGTCCGTCAAGTCCGTCCTTTGCGTATTCGGCGACGGCAAGGAACGGCAAAGCGCAGCAACAGAATGCACAGTCGTCTTCCGTTCCGCCCACACATGCCCTTCCTGCGATCCCGCAACATGGGTCCTCCTACTCTGCAAATCCAAAGCTGGGATATGTCCGACTTCAAGTTACGGTAGATAACGAGAACTTCTCGGTGGTGGATGTCTCTGGAGTCACGTCCTCCGAGGCCATCATGGAAAGGGTCTTTTCTAAACTTCGGTTCAGAGATGACGATCATCCAAGCTTGACTATGTTCCGTACCGATATCGGAGAGACGCCCGATGCGACCCCAATCGGCAAGGATCGACTGTTCGACCTCTGCAAAGCTGAAGGCGATTCAAAGGGCGGATTGAAATTCTTGGTAGTGCAAACGGCGGTGTTGCCGTCGCCTTCCAGTATGGCGGTTCCACCGGCTATCCTCCATCCCGGCGGACACCCCGCGTTCTCGCATATGGGCAGTCCCGTGGATACCTCGAGAAGAACATTGAGTGCTGGATCCGCAAGTCAACCAGGCGACATGGAGGCTTTGCAGCAGTACTCGGGAGGGCCTGCATATTACCAGCAAAGTGGTCACGGTGGGAATGTACATCAGCACGGAGGGCACGCGCCGTATCCAAATCATAGCCACCAGCATGGCATTCATCATCAACCACCGAATCAATACCCGTATCAACCTGGCTATAATCAATCCGTCCATCGACCTCACGGCAGCAGACACTCAAAGGAAGGGAGTGTCTCTAGCGCCAGTGCCAGCGCTAGCGAAGTCGGTGCTGCGGGCTTTCGACAAGCGAACCAATCAAGATATGATACCCCTGCGTTTGAAGCCAGTCCTGGAGAGGTCATTCCATACTCCAACTCGTTCGGCGGATCTACGTCGGGCAGTACCGGTACAAGCAATTCTCTGAGCCGAAACGCGGGAGCCAATACGAAACGACGCATGCCGAGTTCAACTGCTAGTAGGGGATCGCAGAGTCCAGCAGAGGAAAGACGAGGTGGGTCATTTCGCGTGCGCGATCCGACACCCCCGTTGGACCTCGGTGGCTCAAGCACAACATCGTCTTCCGCACTTCTTCCTTCAACTCTAGGTTCCCAACAGCAATCCTACTTTGGCGGCAATGCAACGCCGACTATGGCGCATTTCATGGATGCTCCTCAGAAGCAACAATCGACGTCCAGCCAGTCTCGAACGCCTCGACCACAAGCGCCACCGCAGGCTCCCCATTCGACGAGCCCAGAACTTATACTCAGTCCTGAGGCTGCTCGCATTGACACCAAGAACGACGCTCCGGGTAGTCTGGGTGAAATCGGGCGTTCTCCCAGTGATCCGACAGAGGCTGACATGGCTGAGATATTGCGAATCGAACAACAAGATGCTGATCGAGAAAAGGAGAGAAAGAGACGATTAGAGGAGGAAGATAGGAAGGTCGCAATGCAGGAACAACAAAAGGAACATGCTGCTTGGGAGGCACAGCAACAAGCTGAACGAGAGGCTAGAATACGGCAGATCGAGGCGGACCGCCTGACTGCTGAGTTGACGGTCAGTAGTGTGCCATGCTTTCCGCTTATGACGCTCATGGAAATGCACAATGTTTTAGGTACAGCAAGAACGAGAGCGTGCTCAGAAAGAAGAACGCGAGGCCGAACAGCTGGAAGAGTCAAGGACGAAACAGGTAGCGAGAGAACGCAGAGAGAAACGTGCGCAATGGGAAAATCGAAGCCAAATGCTCGACCGGACGCGAGACGCGGAAGGTCTCGCGACCATGTCTCCGGAATGGCTGTATGGTGAAGACGGCTCGACGCTGAGGCCCGGCCTCTTCCCCAATCCGCTGGACTTCCCTTCACCTTCTCGCCAGCCGATGTCATCCACACAATCCGCAAATTCCACTCACGAAACCCTTCGACAACCGCGACCACATCCGCAAGGTTCTCGGACACCGCTCAGACCATCGCGTCCTCAAGTTATCTCTTCTCATGGCTATGAAGATGCCTATGAAGGTTTGGCGCAAGACAATACCTACGGCACATATCAAGACCCATTCACGGATCACAATCGAAACTCACCGGAGACGCGACATCGACTCCCACATGCACATACTGCGGATCCGATGCTTGTCAGTCACCCAATGGAGCCAGTAAGGTCTTATGAGGGAAGCCGGCACCATGCACAGTCCGTTCAGCCTACTCAGAACGTCCCACGAACACGCCCCGGCATGGCAGAGGAAAGTATATACGAAGATGATGCCATCGCTCGACGCAGGCTTCAATACCCTGCTCACCCATTCGCAGCCCTTGGCGCAATGGGACGCGATCGACGTCAATCTGCCTCGCGCGACCGAGACCAGTCTTCTGATACTGTGCAGCCTGTACAATCGGGCCGTCTAGCGTTTCCGGAGCCTATGCCCTCGGGCGCGAGGCACGATAGGCGGGGCTCGGAAAGTCGCTTGGCAAACGACATATCGCTTTCCGCTGGTCCAAACCCCTTGCGGAAAACGTCTCTGGCTGACATATTCGACAGGCAACGCGGCTTGCCAAATGTCGGATCGCTCGCGCCGCCAACCGCATCCATAGGATATGCCAATGACGCCGCTTCAGTCGCCTCCGGATCCACCATTCACGCCGATCAGGGCCCGCATCTTGCGAAAGCAGATAGCGACGATGAAGACGACAGTGGCGGGACAGCAAGAGCGGATCGATGGGCGAAGGAGATCAGAAACATGTTTGGCAATCACCAAGAAACCGAGGAGATCGGAACCGTTCGGCCCGCTGGTCAAGCTGGTCCCGTAGAAGGTACAGAAGAACCAGAGGAGACGCTGTGGTTCGTTCCGCCTTCGGCGGGCACAGCCGAACCCGTAGACGCGACGAAACCGTCCCTGCGACTCGTGACCGAGCTACACTCTGCCATCGATCAGCCTCCAGCCTCTGCCCCTACAACTGCCGATTCGGATATGCCTACATCAAGTAACACGGCCGAATCGCGAGACAGTCTCGGACAAGGCGTACGTGTACAACGCACAAAATCATTTGCACGCACCAAGGATCAATGGAACGAAAGGCCAAATCCAGAACACGTATATGACCACTTGGAGGAATTCTTTCCCAAAATCGACCTGGATAGGCCAGTCCTACCCGCGACAGCTGTGGTGTCATCGATCGTGGATTCGACCTCGCCACGGACAGCATCGCCGGAACCGTTCTCCCAGGCAGATCATGTATCCCTATCAAAGGATAAGCCGCAGTTCAACCGTGCAGAAAATCGAAAGAGTATTCGTCTGGTTGCGCAAGATCGCAAACGGCATCTGAGCAAACTCGCGCCCGCGGTGAATGAGGCGGCAACCTCTTTGGAAAGAAAACGCAGTTCCAGTATGTGGGGGCATAAGACGGTAGAGGTGACACCGGCAAGGTTGAGACGGGGACAAGTACCCGGCATTACTGGCGAAGCTGCGCCTGATGGAAAACCAGGTAATGATGTCGATCTTTTCGAGGGCCTTGAACAATGTTAATCGATCCTTTTCGTATTTTGCTAGAAACCATGACTTGGGTAAAGGGCGACCTGATCGGACGGGGAACGTACGGTCGTGTATATCTTGGCTTGAATGCTACGACCGGTGACATGATGGCAGTAAAGCAAGTCGAATTGCCTGCCACAGATCGCGACCGTCAAGACAAGCGACAAGCCGGGATGATCAAAGCTTTACGGGACGAGATTGAATTGCTTAAGAACTTGGAGCATCCTCACATCGTGCAATACCTGGGATGGGAGGAGTCCTCCGAATACATATCCATTTTTCTGGAGTATGTGCCTGGTGGTTCTATCGCCTCGGTCTATCGAAAGCACCAAAAATTCGAGGAAGCTGTCATCAAGAGCTTCACGAAGCAGATTTTAGAGGGGCTTGCTTACCTGCATGCGAAGGGCATTCTACATCGCGACTTGAAAGCCGACAACATCTTGGTGGATTCGGACGGGACATGCAAAATCACTGACTTTGGTATCAGCAAACAAGCTGGTACGTACGGTTTGGCTTTTGACAGCTCGTTGAGCGCTGATGTTGCCTCACCTACAGAGGATGCATATGCTTCAGAAGGTGGAACCAATCTGAAAGGCTCAGTCTTCTGGATGGCGCCGGAAGTCATTCGCAATATGGGGCGGGGCTACTCTGCCAAGGTAGACATCTGGTCCCTTGGCTGTTTAGTCCTGGAAATGTTTGCTGGAAGAAGACCCTGGGGCGAGGATAGCGTCTTAACAACCATGTTCAGCGTGAGTGACCCTTGTCTTTCCACTACAATGAATTGTGACTAATCATTCAGGGTGAACAGGTTGGCCAACACAACAAGAGACCCCCAGTCCCCGATGATGTTGTCCTATCTTCGACCGCCAACGATTTCATGAACGAAAAGTGCTTGGCCATAGAACCCAATGAGAGACCCACAGCGGAAGAACTCAAGCGACACCCGTTCATCACCGAGTTTGATCCTGAATGGGCCTTTGCAGATAGTAATCTGGGCCGACTTGTCAATGCGGCGACAACGCGGAGGAGATAGAGTCTGGCACGGTTGTATAAACGCTGTGGCCATGGTTATCATATAGCTCACCCTGTGTATCCCGATTGTTTCAAGTCCTCCTGTCATTACTGTCAATGCGTGTAGCAGAAATGAAAGAAAACCACTGTTGACTTTTAGAGACCCGCACGTTGCACCCTCGTGGAATCAGTCGGAGGGACAGTCACGCCGCTAAACCGAAGTGCACTTCTGCAGTCACTTGTCATCAGATGTGGTCATGAATGGTGAACACGAGGACATATGCGAGTAACAAGGATGCAAAGTCTGAGTAATGTCTACATTTCTACTTTGATGGATACAACTTGTGATAATTGCGAGCGAAGGATACATATCGAGGAACTAGATGACCATCGGTTCAGCCGCTGCCTGGGCAGACGTACGAGGCGGCGAATCCTGTCGAGGAGGTCCCTGCAAAGTCAACAAAGCCGACGCATCTACCGGCTGCACAGGCAACTTCTTCGATTCCAGGGCTTCTTCCGTCCACGCCATAAGCTTGACAAGACCCGACAACTTGGTCTCTTGCCCTTGACCCTGAGTATCCAAAATCGCAGCGTTCAACTCCTTGGCAACGGTCGTTCGATGTTCCTTGCGCATGAGACTGCCCAGGGTCGACCAAGCTGGAGGCGGTTTGGCTGTTGCGGGGGCTGATGAAGATGCTGTGGGAAGCGTCTCGACAAAGCTGTCTTCGTCCGCTGCGTTACCACGTAAACGGTCGAACGAGGCGAGTTCGGGGAATGCAAGGAGTGCCATCGTCTTTTCCAATTCGACCAAGAATTCCGGATTCTGAGCGCCGCGGGGCGCAAGTTCCTCTGATGCGAATCTGAGCGCTTCTTGCGTTTTTTCGTGGCGGATGAGTTCGATGAAGGATTGCAGTTGTAGGTGGAAAAGTAGTGATGCATTGGTGTCAAGAATCTAGTGATGCAACAGGGATCAGCATATTGATCGAATGACGTGCGCCCTCCTCGACTGCATCCCAGCAAAAGCACCCTTGATTTGGCCCCTCATATCAGGTCTGTGATATAAGTTTCGGGATCACCATAGCTTGCGGCGTAAGAGTGGTGCATGAAACGTTGTAATCTTTGGGGTAGAATGCCTTTGCTAGGACTGCAGCGGGTCCCATGCCGAATCAAGATGCTCACCTCCGGCTCGAGTTCATTCACACGACGAACGGCTTCATCAACGTGACCAGCCTCTACCGCATTGCGGATTAGCATACGCTCCTCGATGGATTGGAAATCCACGCTGATGTCAATCCCTGCCTCCTTGGCGAATTCGGCGGCGGCATCGCAGTACCCCTCGATGATGAGGTAGTCGAGGACAATGCGGTTCAGGTCACTAGAAGAAGCAACCAGATCAGTTCAGATCCCTTCGTGTGGGATCAAGCACAAGAGCGAGGAGTAAAAGGCTCAGAGAGCAAAAGTAATTATGTTGTCCTGCACGAAAATTTAGGAGAGATTCCCACTTTGCAATAGTTTATCTCATCAGAGATGTGGTGGAAGGGAGGGAGGATGACAGAGGGATCGAGAGTTGAGCAAGACACTCACTGTTTATCTGCATGTACTGCCGCTCGCTTCTTCTCGTAATCCGACTCCATATCCAACATGTACCTAGAAAAGAGAGATCCAGTCACGACGGCCGAGGTATTTGCAGCGCCAACGAGGCAATCGATGCCGGGAGCCGAATCGGAAGCATGGTGAGGAAAGACGAAGGGATTCAGTCGTAAGCTAGTGCGTGTGCAGAACAACCACTGCTGACGACCTACGCCAAAGACTGAAACCAACTCGGTGGAGGTCTCTATATATACTATTCCAGGAAGAGGAAACAGGAAATGGAAAATTTCGAGCAGCGGACAGCGGACGAGCGTGAACCAATCGAAGGACGTCATCCTGCTGCGATCGAGAAGCGCGTCGACCCGAAGCGCGGATGAAAAAAGCGCAAGAGCTGACCTAAGTTAGGGGTTGAGCTGTATGTATGCTGTATCTCCTGCGTTTCAGGTTGTAACATGAACTTCAGAGCACTCGATGTCTGACTAGATCGCGCTGGGCTTTAGTCGTTAATGGACCAATACATCTCCCCAATCCGTCATTTCTCGATTTCCAATAGCGCATTATTCCTTTCATGGGTTCACCAAGAGCGAACCGTGAAAGTCCTTTTCATCGCGTTATGAAAGGTGTAACCCTTTGTCGATAACAAGACGAGAGGAAAGGTTCTGAATTATGCAATGACATCAACTCGCTACAGTTGCATGAGCAAGCAGGAGTCTCCCCGTGTGCTGCATTACCTGAAGTTTTCAAACATGCAAGCTGTAAAACAAAGAGGCATGAGCTTTACAGCTCTCAGCCTCGTCCTGCTATTCTGCCGGCCTGGAATCGTTCAAGCGTATGTACCCGTGATTCCGTACATATGCTCTGCCGGTTCGTGACTAAAACCACCTTCGCGGTCTCTCGCTTATATAGCGCTGAACCTTATCGTGGCCCACGAAGACCTCATGATGAGCTGCCTCTCTGCTTGCCCAGCTGGTCGATGCAGAAGTGTCGCATAGTGACCTTTTGTAAGTCCAGGGTAATTCAACAGCATCCACATATCTCCGACCGATTGTGGGAACCGAGCTGACGCGGACAACCTGTGCTCATCCCCGCCATAGCCGTCTTTGGGGCTTTCCTCTCCATCATGCTTGTCCCAACTTTCATCATGTGGTACAAGTCCCATAGGAGAGCCGCAGCTTTCGAAACCGCTCTCTCGGTTGCACAGCAGACTCGCCGGGAAGATGCTCTCCGAGTCATGCGACTTGCGGAGACCGCACCGGAGAAGTTGACCCGAGCGCAAAGGGCAGCCATCGAGGGCAAGATTGCGTGGCGGGAGAGCGTGAGCATTTGGCGATCCGGCTCGAAAACGCAGTCGAAGAGTGTGGCGAGCAGTCTGTCAGAATGCTCCGGAATGAAGCTCGAGCATCTCAGCAAGGGTAGCACTTTGTCGGGGGGCCCGCGTGGCGGGGACTTGGAGATGGCGCTGTTGCGCTCGGGGAGTAGGGTGAATCGAGAATCGGCGGGTCCCTCCTCTTCCATATCCGTGCCGGCTTCAGCACAACCGATTGCTCAGATAAGACAAAACACCTACGACTCCTCGATATCAAAGCAGAGTGGACTGGTCCTGGACTTTGGAGGACCGAATGCTCCAACTGCACCGGCCGACCCAGCACAAGATTCCACTGTCATCGAACTTGCTGCCAAACCCTCGATCACGACGGATCAGCCGGTTCTCGGGGCCCAAGTAGATCTGCAGACGGATTTGCCAACCCGTTCTCCGACCAGTCAACCCACTCCCACAAAGCTATACGGTTTTCATCTTCCTAGACCTCAGGCGGGACAAGCCTACGCTATGCAAGAGGACGGGACAAGGGACCTTGACGTCCCCGGCAACGGTAGGATTCCGCCGTTGCCAACCAGTACATCGTCAGGACAGACCCTCCCGCCACTCAAGACACTCGACGTTGCACCAATGGAGCCAGTCCAATTGGCTTTGAGGTCGCCCAGAAGTCCCACCGGAAGTTTTAAGCCCGCAATTGTCAAACACGTGAGCGCACCTCTGATGCGTCGTTCGGCTCACATCCGTCGGTCGAGCTCCGCTAACCCAGTCATATCGGGTGAGCCCAAGACGCTGTCTGCCAGCAAGACATCGCGCTCGCGAGCGAGTAGCTTGTCTTCGTCTCGCGCAGCTCTCGGCGCGAAAGACAATAACGCCGGGATCGGTCCAAGCTGGCACCGCCAGCGGATGAAAAGATTGCAAAGTGCCAGTCTCGAGGATTTGCAGAACCCCAAGTAGGGGCATTGGAAAATAGATGATTACGTGTTGTGGATACATAGATGCGTGTCGTGATTGTCGTGCTTGTGACTGATTCAAACAGATATGAACCTGATTATGAAGACGGGTCGCCTTTCCGCTAGTGCCGTTTGCGTTGACCAGTGGGCTCTACTACGAAGTAGGTGATAGACTGAGTGACAAGGTCAGCTCGGCAAGACCTCTGAACAACTAACCGGACTTGCCTGATCATCGAGATATTTTTTAAGCACATTTTTCCAGCCTCTATCGGTGAGACCTCTCTCAGTACCCATAGCAACTAGCTCTTCGAAGTAGAATGGCTAGACATGGCAAAGTCAGCATTTGGGTGGCGCATCTGAAGACGTGGCACATACCTCGTAGCGCAAGACCTTGATGTAGATGTCCGGCTCGAGCATCATCTTTTCAAATTCCGAGTTCAGCTGCTCCACCGTCAGCGGGACCGGCTTGTCCTTTTTCGCTGCGGCCTTTGTGGCCCGCTTCTTCTTCTCCTTGAGGGCGGCTCCGGACGCCAACGGCTCCTCTTCTGATGACTCGCTCGGCGCACCAGCCTTTTTCTTGCGGACTGCAGGAGCCTTGGCCTTGCCTTTTCCCCTAGCAGGCGGTTTCTCCGGATTCATAGCCGCCCAGCACTGTTGTAGCTGGTTGATCATTGTTGACGCGATCTTGCTCGGTTTGATGCCATAGACAGCGACGCTGGCCTGATCGAGGGGACGCGCAGACTGGATCAGACTCCGGCAGAGAGGAATGGGTCTGCACACTCACCTTGAGATCGGGAACACTCCATGAGGCATAATCCGGCATTCCGCGATCCAACAAAGCCTGTATCGGATCTTTTGGAGACGCGATCACAGCATCGCCGCAAACGTCCTCAGTAGCCAATTCTTCCGTCGAGACCGCGGGAGTCATCTTTGGTAATGCAACCATCTTTGGCGGGGGGCGGCGAACGGGCGCGGGTCGTACTTCGCGATCGGAAGAGCCCATGCTCCAGTCGAGGTCCCGCTGTGTCGTCTTGTGATTTGCGCTTTCTCGCAGCATGTGACTACTACTGCCCAATACCTGCTCTCCAGCTCTACCGGAGGGCGCGTTCCACTCCAACATCGCCTCATCACCCCATTGACTCTCTTCATAATCCCAGGCGTTGTTATCCGAGAGATCCCTTGCCTCCTGAATATTTTCCATCTCGTTGGCTGTATTCATCTTTGTGGAAGCGATATCCGGCTTTCTGGGCGACGACATTGATGATCTCGCCATCCGTTTCGCAAGTCGGCTCAATGCAGGCGAGTCCGCGGCAGGGGATTCATCTTCTCCCAGCCTGGTCTTTCGTTTGAGGGGCGTGCTCGTTCTGATAGCAGGTCGTACCGGCGTCGAAGGCGGAGGCGGCGGACTCGACGCAAAGGGCAACTTGTGTTCGAAAAACGACGTCCCTGTTTCGACGTGCACGACATTCTGCTCCTCGACGTCAATGCGCTCAGACCCCGCTCGCCGCTTCCCAGAGCGACCTCCTCGGTCCGGCTGCTGCTGCAAGTCCCCATTCGACTCCCGCACGAACATGATCTCGTCCGAGTCCGCGCTTGCTCGCGAGCGCGGAGCCTCCCTCGGCCGTGCATTTTCGCCGCTTGAAATCGCAATCGTCTCCCGTGTCTTCCGGGCTTGCGGTCTTGATTGTCTCGTTTCGGGAAGCGGATCCATCAAAGCGATCTGCCTCCCCTGCTCGAAAGGGCTGGCGGGAATCTGTAATGGCGGACTGGTGTTCGGCTTCGAACAAGCCGTGAGAGTCGCTGCGAGGTTGCATCTTTGCTTGAAGGTTCGACTGGCCAAACGCCTGGGTGGAAGGTAACGGTACCTCGTCATCCGATTGCTGATCCAGATTCATTGCCGCACTAACACCTTCCTCGATCATTGCCGACGTGGATCGACTCCTGACGCCATCTCCTTCGGAAAACTCCTCATCCAACGCATTGCGAATCTCCTCACTCAGGCCTACTCCGCCCCGACTTTCCGCGTCAACGCCCAACACCCGCACATCGCCCTTCCTCCTGCCCGCCAGTGCCTTTTTCCGCGCGTTCAGCCGCGCCCGGCCGGTCTTGGATGTGTCCAGGTGCATCTCGACGGGGCCCGCGGAGGGTCCTCGTGAGGGCAAGGCTTGTGCGTGATCCAGCGCGACGGATTCGAGGAGGGTCGTCTGTGTCGCGAGCGCTGGAGCAAAGGTGTTACGCGTAAGTTTATCGAGGGCGTTGGTAATCAGCGCGTCGATATCCGGTGATGGGTCGTCGGGCCGCCGATCAGCCGGGAAACAGTTTGCCATGTGTTGCTAAGATCGCATGCCAGGTCAGCGTAAGCTTCGTACCGTGGAGAGAATGTCCGCGCGACCACTCACCCATCGCGTCTTTGCCGTCCGTCTCTTGTCAAACGCCATCCCGCATACGACACACGCATCCAATTCTTTCAACTGCTCCGGCGGCACCGGCATATCAGGCAATACGGGTTTCGCCTTTGCTGCACGTTTGTTCCCTGTCAACGCCGCCACAGACTGACCGCTCGTCGCGCTTGGCCCATCTTTCGATCCCGATGCCTCCGCCGGGGACGTATGGAGGAACTGCTTCATCCCCTCCGGCGGAGCCGCCACACGCCTGATAGCCGCCACCGCCGCACGGGACGTCGGGATCGGTCCACCTGTCATCGATGCCGCGTACCGGAATCGATCCAAGTTGACGCGTGGCCGAGGATCATCTGTTTCCGAGGTGGAGGAGATGGTCTCCGCTGATGCGTGGGCGACGAGGACTCTAGGGACGGCAACGGCGGGAACTCGCAGGACGGGCGCGGTGGGGACCACCCCGTCGTCGATCACCCGCACTTCGTCGTCATCTAGCACACGCTCATCGCTTCTCCGGCCGCGTTTCACACCGAGAAACCGAATGGAATCATCCCCGCTCTCCCCGAGTCCCTCCCTCGCACTCGCACTGCCTTCGCCGCCACTCGCACTGGTCCGTTTCTCGAACTTTCGTTTACGTCGTTTATCCCGCTGAAGCACGTAGAATTCTTGTCGCTCCTCTTCCGAATCCAAAATCGTCTCGGGGCTTTCCGAGTGGTTATTTGCGTGCCGTGGAGGCGGAAAAATGGTTTGCGCCATGGTTGTACAGCGTAGATCGGTTGCCGATGATTGATGAATCAAGTGCCGGGCGAACGTGGATATCGTTGCCGAATGTCCAGATGGCGGACGCGTGTAACCCCGAACCGCTTGCAGGAGCCGCATCCGACCTCTACCGCGCTCCTACCAGCCGAGACTCTAGTTGCAGGTCGAGATGCACTATCACGATGCACGTCGCCACCATCGGACTGATGAAGACAGCTTATGGTTGGGACCACATTGTAAATAACGCGTGAAATCTCTAATTCGGCCTATATACGCCTATTTACGGGTCATTAACAGCCGTCGGTTACCTCCGTGGAGATGAATAGCCCAGGGAACTCGACCGGAAGCGGAAGAGCGGAAGGGGTCAGGTAAAGTATATCAACCGACTATCGAGCCACTACTTTTCCCATTCTGCTCCTCCCATCCCTTCACCCCTTCACCCCTTCACCCTCCACCCTCCACCAACATGGCCTCGATCGTCGCACGCCCATTCAAACTCGCCCTCGTTCAACTCGCCGGACTCGGCAAGGACAAGAGCAAGAACCTCGCGCTCGCCCATGCGGGGGTGAGAAAGGCCGTTCAGGAGGGGAAAGCAAACGTCGTCGTCCTACCTGTACGGCTCGCTACCCCTTGAAACCGTGACTCTTTGACGCGGTCCTTGTTTCATTAGGAAATCTTTAACTCTCCGTACGCCGTCACCGCATTTCGGCAATACGCCGAGGCCATCCCCGCCTCGTTCCCCGTCCCCGCCGCGGACCTCGCCTCGTCGGAATCCGAAAGCGTGGCCGCTCTATCGGGAATGGCAAAGGAGAACGGGGTATGGCTGATCGGTGGTTCCATCCCGGAGATTGAAAAGAACACGGATAAGATCTACAACACCTGCACGGTGTACAACCCCGCCGGTACGCTTCCCCACTCCACCGTTGGCTCCTGCTTTACGTGACTCACGACACCCCGCAGGCGATCTCGTCGTAAAGCATCGTAAAGTCCACCTCTTTGACATCGACATCCCAGGCAAACAAACATTCAAGGAAAGCGAGACCCTCACGGGCGGGACAACGCTCAACACGTTTGGAACCCCATTCGGTAAGATCGGGCTAGGGATATGCTATGATATCGTGCGTCCCCCTTTTCCCGGCTCATCTCGAGGAAATCACTGATCGGCGGCGTGGGTGGGACAGAGGTTCCCCGAGATGGCGATGATCGCCGCTAGACAAGGATGCGTCGCCATGATTTACCCCTCGGCATTCAAGTACGTTTCCCCTCGCACTTTCCCCCTTTCGTATACCGCGCTCATCCTCCATAGCACCACCACCGGACCGATCTACTGGACCCTGCTTCAGCGCGCACGGTACGCCCCTTCCCTCCCATTCCTTTCGATCTCATGTGTGCAAGGTGCTGATGAATGGTCTGGCAGAGCGGTTGATAACCAGATCTACGTCGCGATGTGTTCACCCGCTCGTCACCCCGACGCCTCATACCAAGCGGTAAGTGCCCCCCCGCTTTGATCGCCACGCAAACTTATTCCTGAGTGTTCTTGAATTAGTACGGTCACTCGAGCATCGTCAACCCGGCGTCAGTCTACCCATCTGACCTGCAGACTGTGGCACAACTAACGACCTTTGTACGTGCAGCGGTCAAGTCCTCGCCGAGGCGGATGAGAACGAAGCGATCGTCTACGCTGATATCGGTCAGTCCCGCGTGATTCTCTCGCCTGCGTGCGTTGATATAGCTTACACTTGCGACGCAGATCCCGAATTTTTGGCAGAGACGAGGAGAGGCTTGCCGGTCACGGTTCAACGAAGGTTTGACGTGTACCCCGACGTGTCCAAGGCATAGACCCGATTAAGATATAGGTCTGTTTCACATATGAGATCTCCCCGACAACCATTATACAAGTCGGTCCCTACCGTCTCTCTTCAAAGTCATATTCCACCACGCGAACACCCTTGATGCCCGCCTCGGCTTCCCCCCAATCCGCCGTATGCGGGAACACAATGGCGCCCATCCTTCGTCTCGACGACTCCCGCCCGGCTTGATACTTGATTGCACTCTTCACGGGCGTCACCGCTGGGGACACGGCCTGTCTGCCTTCCCTCCCCCTCACCCGGGCCTCATGGTCCCGCCGCCTCCTCGCCTCGCCAATCTCACGGTCAATCGCGATGCCCAAGCCGCGTGCGCCCCGACCGACAATGGAAATCTCATCGACAACGGGCGAGGCCTCGCTTTCCGGGTCCTCGTACGCAGATGCCCAGAGGGAGCGGGTCGTCTGCGCCCATTGCAATGGACGGGTGAGGTAGGCCGTCAATGCGCCTGGGATGTCGTCCATTGGTAACTGATAGCGCAAAGTCAGCGGACAGGACGCGAACGGGATGCCTTCGTGGCAACTCACAGGCTGAGCAGTCATCCCATCCAAGATGACCACGTTAGGCTCGCATTTCCCGGTGAGACCGTTTGCTCCGCCGCCCGGGAAAAAGGAACACCCTTTGAGGGCCTGTCGGAATTGAAAGACTGAGCCGCGCATGATTGGGGTGTGGTAGGGGCATCTGCGACCCGAGTATTTAGCCAGAGCCTACAAGGGGAGAAAGGAACCCGACGTACGGCATGTGTAGGTCCATCACGGGCGTGGCGAGTCCGCCTCCTCGTAATCGGTCGATAATCTTGATCACGGCTCCCTTGGTACCCTGCAGTGGTCATCAGCCACGACAATGACACGAGCTCGGCAACATGGACTCACAGAAACAACCAACGTCCTCGGCGAATTGATCATCGCCTCTCCCGCCCACTCGCGCGTGGACCAGTCCCCCGAATCCGCGTGCACACCGTACATTTCATCTTCCGCGTGCGAAGCCATCGGCAACAGGTTTTCATTCCATCCCTCGTGTTCCTGCAGGTCGCGAATGACATCGAGGACGTGTTCGAGCGGGGAGGTGGTGGTGGATGCCGATGTCGATGGATGACGGTGTCCCGCAGCGTCGGAGAGCGAGTATTTCCGCGTGCGTGAGGTGTCGTGGGAAAGGGTCAAAAGGGTCGTCATCCAATGCTGCTCCTTCTTTCCTCCGGAAAGGACAGGCGACGTCTCTCCGCCGGCCGGCAAACTCGCATAAATGCACGCGAGTCTGATGGCATCCTCGAGCTTGACTTTGTCCGTCGCGACGAGTGCGGTCAAGGTACCGATGAAGCCATACCCGAGCAGATGGGTCACATCTTGCGGCAGGAACGAGCTCGGTTCCGGTGCGTGTGATTGCGCCGAGGCGAGGATGGCGAGGTTGGAGGTGATGACGTACGCCGCCTTGATATCGGGTCTCGACATCAACTCGTTCTACACCTAGCCATCAGCCAGCATCCTCTTCCCATCGAGAACCGACTCACGATACTCCGATTCCCGACCCAGCCTCTCAGCCAACCCTTGTTCCACCGTCTCCACAGACTCGGATCCATGCCATCGCCCAAGCTCCCCCGCATTGCGCCCTTTTCCTCATCGATCGTCCGCGGGACATAGCCAATCTTGTCACACGGCGTCAACAATGCCTCGGACGCCCGTTCCCACAGATGGAGGGATGCGTCGGTCGGTGATGACGGTTGATGCGGATATGATCCCTACCACGAGGTCAGCGCGATGACCGGAGACGCCAGCATACGACTCACCAATCCCGCAAAGACCAACGCCCGTTTCTTTTCACTCGTATTCAATGTCTTGCCCCGGCTCTGCGTCCGCTCCCTGTTCCTCGCTTCAATTGTACCATCCTTCAAACCCCTCCAGAACGGCTCTGTCACGTTCGTTACATTCGCCTTGATGGGCTCCTCGATACGCTGTACAAGGGGATGTACTGAAGCGGATCCCGGTACATCGGTCGTCGCATAGGTAGACAAGGCGCTCTTTGTCTGCGCCGGTGGACGTGGCGATGTCCTCGACGTCGAGGGATCCCGCGCCAGAGCTGTTCGGGCCGAGTTGACTACCGGTGCTGCTGCCGTCGGGGGAAACGAAAACAGCCCCGGGTTTGTGAGGAAGGATGCGCGCAAGTGATGGTGAGGAGCCATGGTGGTGTTGCGGAATGGAATGACGGGATACTGTATGATGTCGTACTGACGGATATGTATAAAAGTCGGACGTCTCCTCGTCTCCTCGTCTCCTCTACCGGATCAGCTTACCGGATAGCCTCTTCCCCGCCAAATCGAAATTGCAAGTCATCTGGGGGCCGCGCGGGGCGGATGAAATCGGATCAGACCAATGAAAACACTCGAGGCCAGAGTCGGAACGGATATGTCGGCTTGAAATATACACACTGCTGGTACACGGGAATACAACCAAGAATTTACAAACGATCGTTCCGTCCGTCATCTATTCCGTCTCCGTATCGTATCGGCTCCTCGGGCCGCCAACGCGATTACGGCTCTATGCAAAGTGTCTGTTGGGAAAAAAAAGGTCAGCAATTGATTTTCCGGGTACAGACGGTAGACTTGCATTCCAAGGGAGTTGAATGTGGCCAATAACCTATCACGGGACGTCAGTCGCTGACTCGGGCAATGGGTAGCTCAACCCACTTGAGCAAATCCGCAACGTCCATCTTGGCGGCTCGGTTCTCGCCGAACCCAGAGTCGACGAGGATCGTCTCGATATACTGACTGAAATCAAACCCGTCCTCCAAGATCTATGTAGAATCCATCAGCGCCTCTAGCCCTGGCGAGTCCGCTAGCCACCCACCTTTCCCGTCTCGGAACACCAAGTCTTGTAATTCGCCTCCAGCAGATCCTTGACTCCCTTTGCCTGGAAACACGCACGAATCGTCTTGTTCCGACGACTAAACACGACCCGATTCAACCCATCAAACTCTTCAAACCTCACCGCGGGAGGCGGATTCTTCGGACTCATCCGAACAACACTACTTTCCACCAACGGCGGCGGTCGGAAGTTCGCCTTGCCGACTTTCATAATGTGTTCGACGGTGGCGAACAGTTGTACGTTGGCGCTCAGACGGCACCAGAGGGAGGTGCCCGGCGTCGCGCAGAGACGAAGGGCGAATTCACGCTGGAACATGAGGACGGCGGTGCGAATGATGGGGCGGTGGGACAGAAGTTTGAATACGAGCGGGGAGGAGATCTGAGTGATGGGTGGGAGATATGTTCAGCCGAGTGGCGCAGACATGGTGAATGCCTTGCATACCTGATACGGCGTGTTGGAGATGCACACATCAAAGTATGGCAAATCCGCTTTCACAAAATCCCCGATAATGAGCTCCAACTTGCGCTGCTCCGGCCTACACATAATCAGCCCAGAATCCCGTCCCTTGCCAGGCAAAACTCCACTCACTTGCCCAGCACACGCTTCGTCACTTCACTCGCCATTCGCGGGTCCATCTCCACGGCCACGACTTTCCGACACTGCTCGAGGATGCGTACCGTCAAATTTCCGGTTCCGGGACCGACTTCGAGTACGATGTCTGTTTGTTTGAGGTTTGCCTGATGAGCGCAAAGGAGATCAGCGGGATGTCTGCATCTTGTAGGTGCAAGAGACTCGCCTTGTCGACAATTCTGCGTGACGACATCACAACATGAGCGTCCAGTCAACATCGACACAGGAATACGACTCACCCCTGCGCAACCAACGGATTCATCAAGATATGTTGTCCAAACTTTGCCGTATCGAACAGATGATTCTTCCCTCCTCCACCCGCACTCCCCGCAGCTTCCCCTTCTGCCGTCTTCTTCCCCGGCCTCGAAGAGGCGGACGAGAGCGCCGGCGCATGTTGGCGTGATAGTTTCTGAGAGGTCGCTTTGGGCATGTTGGTTGAACGACGGTGCGAAAAGTGTTCGTTGAAGATGGAAGATGTCGAGAGATGAAGCAGCCCACTTTAGAAATGAACTGTTGCACGTGACCTTGTTTACTTTGTGTTTCCGACTCGCTTTCGCTTGTCTCCACTCTCCACTGGATTACTAGTACTGGATTCCACCTGACGTCAGACGAGACACGAGCCATCGGCGATTCAAGGGGTCAAGGGAGTATATAACACGTTTGAAAGCTTCCAGGCATGGTCAGAGCCCGCCTGCACCACCCATCTCACAACATGATCAGTATCACCACCACCATCGCACGCGCCGCACGACGAGGCCCTTCCCTCGCTCGACCGCTCAGCACCACGGTCTCACGCTTGACCGCCGCCGAAAAGCTCGACAAGCCCGGCCAGGCTGCCGATATCTCGAACAACAAGTCGTACGTCCTTTCCACTCTCTGAGTGAGAATCCAGCACAGCTTCCTAACTGTCTCTCGGACGTAGGCAACACCCAGACTCTGTCAAGCGTGGCAATGAACCCGCCAACGACGCAGAGCTCGATCCCAAGAAGAGTAGTGAGGGGGGTGCCGCGGGTTCGGCCTCGTTTGCACGAAGTACCAAGGAACCTGATGCATCCAAGAAGCCTGTCAGTCCTGGAGCTCCCGGAACGAACAAGTTGGATTAAGTGGGGCGGGTCGGTGTTCATCGCACGAGGTCGGCTGAATGCATGAGTCGGCTAGTAGGGTCCCGATGGAAAGGCATACCGAACGTCGGAAAACAAGTTCAAATCAAAGTTGTAACAGCCTCAGCGCAACAGGAAGAGAAAAGAAGGCAAATACGGATGGTAATGGAATTACAGGACCATCCCATACTCGTTGCTTCGCGGGGCCGTCCAATGGTATCCATTCGTGGGAACCAGAGTGAATACAACGTTCTCGACGACGATGCGCCAACCACAACCGTACACTCCCTCAACCCACTACCACACCGCCTGCCTACGACTTGATTTTGCGCTTCTTTCGCTTCTGCCCAGACGCCTTGTCCGCCGGCTTGCACTGATCACACCACCACTTGCCCGTCGGCGCACTCGTCATGCCGAGACACCCAAGATGGAACCACCCGCCGTTCGGGCAATCGAGGTTCTACCGACGCATCATCAGTCTGGAAACTTGCGAGATAAGAAACGGGCGGGACCCACCTCGCACCCCACCATCTCCCCATACGAAACATTCTGACAGAAACAATACCTCGGCTCATTCGGATCGATCGCGAGATCAAAGTTGTGCGCCGCCATGTACCCCAACACGATCGGTGCCGGCTCCCCAACGACCCGGACGGCATCCTTGCCGTTCGGAACGGTCGTTGTCAGTCCGACGTCGAGGGCATCCACAGCGCGTGTCTGATCCCCGCGACGGCCCTTCATGCCCTTGCGCGAGTTCCTACCCACACGCGGAGGAGGAGCCGGTCCCGCTCCCGCCAAAGTATCGGCTTTCGCGCCCGTCTGTAGAGTCGTGGTTGGATCCTCTTGCGCGTGTGTACCGCCCGTCACAGCTTTCGAGGGCAGCGTGTCCTGCCTTATACCGAGATTCAACGCCGCTTGTTGAGCCTGTAACGCCGCGTCCAACGACCTGATATGCCGGTCCACCTACCCACAAACATCAGCACGACGCTTACACATCCGCAAGTGTACGCACAGTATTATATGTCCCAATCGCAATCCCCACCTTTTCGTCCGCACTTCGCAACATATCCCGCGCGAGTTTACCAATCTCGGGCAAGAGGTCTCGACTCGCCATGGCAGGTACAAGTCGATGCGCGTACATTTCCGCTTGGCGGGCTTTGAGGCTTTCTACGCGTTCTACGCTTGTCGGTGCAAGGCCGACCGCAGAGGGATCGGCTTTCGCCGGGGACGGCTCGGCACTTGGAGTGACGTTCGTTGATGGTGGAATGTCTGTCGGCTTGGATGGAGAAGATGATATGCTCTCGGCGTGGGTGACGTCTGTCGGGTCTTGTGTCTCTGCAGATGGTATGACAGCCTTGATAGGTATTGTTGTTGATTCTTGCGCCCTTTCCGACTCAGGTTCTTGCGGCTGATGGTGATGTGCACCATGTGCGGACGAAGATTCTTGCTGTCCGGCCGTTTGGTGTTCAAGGGGCCCATCTCCATTCGCCATCATTGCATCCCCATTCTGCCCTGACTCGGCCTGACCATTCATCGCTGTTGAGACGTGGCCGTTCTCTATACCGTCGCCCTGATCCACTTGGGCAACGGATGCCCCTGGAGTCTCGTCACCTTTGACCGCATTCGCATCGTTCGTTTCCAGCTTGATCGTTTCCCCGCCAGCACTACGATCGTTCTTGACCCGCACCTCGCTCACTGCGCGTATTGATTCCGCGACCAAAGGCAACGGCACCTCCAACTCCTCGGGCACGGGCGACGGCAGCCTCCTCACAACATACTTGCGTATCAACTCGAGCAACTGCCCCGTCTGACCTGCTCCCGTCCATTAGCTCAACCTCGAAGCTAGTAGAAAGAGGGGACGTACGCTGCGTCTGGTCGTCCAGTTCACGGAGTAAAGCAAAATTCCGATGTATCTCAAGCGGGAGCTGTTCCACCACTGTCTTCCTCGCGGTCAGGCATCACGCCATTCGGACGGATGAAACGGAGGGACGAACCTTCGTAGTATTCCTGACTGAATTCCTGCCACACCGGATCCTCGTCCTCTTCCGGATCTTGTTTCTTCTCGGGCGTGATCGACCGCGGCGGATCCTCTTCGACCTCGAACGCAACACCTTCTCCCTCGTGCACCATCTCATCCTCCTCCTCGACCCGTCTTCGCCGGGAAGCCTTGGTCCTTGCCTTTCCCCTTGACTTTGACTTGACACTGGACGAGGATGGCCCCGCCACGCTCGACCCGGGCTCATCGGTCATCTTTGTCGTGGACCCTGATGCGGAGCGTGGGAGGGCGGCCGAGACGAGGGATTCTTCGTAGTGCGCGTCGATAGGTGTCGGGCGTTTACGTGGCCTTTCTGAGCGTCTGCTTGACATGGTGGCGTGAGGCGTGGGGCGTGGGGCGTGGGGCGTGGGGCGTGAAGGGGATGGGTTGATGAGGTGGTTGATGTTAATGTCGTAAAGTATGTGACAAGTGCTGATCGGTTGAGCCATCAAGGGGAAAGCATGACCTAAAATTACCTAAGCCCCGTATTTCGAGCTTGATCGGACCCAGGCGTTTTGGGACACTTTACGCCCTGTCGACGGTCGGGAAGAACAAGGTGAAGAAGCTGATCGACATGAACGCTGCACATCAACCCCTTTCCTCTTTCCCCTCTCTACCCTGCTCACTCCCTCTCTGTCCTTGCCCAAGATGGTAAGCCAATCTCCCTCCGCGCCAAGGCTCCGCTAACCCCCTCCCAGCTCATGTTCTCGTACGTTCCGCAAGACCCACCGGTCCAACCATCTAACCCTTTACAGAGTATTCAAAACGCTCACCGAGCAGGTCGTTACCGTCGAATTGAAGAACGATCTCTGTCTCATGGGCACCCTTAAATCCGTCGATCAGTACGTCTGCGAGAAGGTCCGGTCGAAAAGGGAGACTGATCAAGGACTAGGTTTCTGAATATTCGACTTGATAACATTAAAGTCTCGGACCCGGAACGATTCCCGCACATGGTCAGTCTCACCCGGTTCCCGGTCGTTCATCAGCTGAGCGTCAGCTGTGGTAGATGTCGGTCAAGAATTGCTTTATCCGGGGTTCGGTCGTGCGGTACGTGCAGATTCCAAGGACGGCGGTGGATACGACGTTGCTCGAGGACGCGACGAGACGGGGTGAGTAGTGGGTGTGCATCCTTGGTAGTTAGTACTGATGCGTTGCGTTGGCAGAGGCACAAGAGGGGAAAAAATAGAGGGTCTGGGTATGGAGGATTGTCCGAGAGATCGATGACCGCGCAGTGAACGATGAACACCGATGCGCGGAATGTATAACAATGCATCATTGTACAACACAACACCAGGACCGTCCGCTGCGCCGGAACTAGCCGCTCCACGCCATCTACTTTGTCCACCGCGACGGTTTCACGTTGCCGTATCTTGAAAGACACATCAGCCACCTCTCCCCAACGGACGCATCGCAACTCACAGAAATAATACTCATCCACGAGCTCCACATGATCCCTCACAATCCCGGCGACCAATCTCACCCCCCAAACTCTCTCCAACCCTTCCACGAGGCGCATAACTTTCCCCCTCGTCCAGCGCTGCCATATCGCTCCCCTCACCAAATGGAACATCATCGCTCGATCCCGCCCGCCATACGTCTCGGCGAGGAGCGGTGTCATTCCTTTGCCCGAGCGTCGCAGGCTGCGCGCGAGGAGGACCCAGAGCAACGGGAGGAGACTCGTCCACCTGTTTTCACGCGCAATGTCCATCATTCCGGCTCCCTTGCCCGCTTGACGGCGTCGTCGGGCAAGGAATGCAAACACCATGACACTGACGAGCCCCTCGGACGCCTGGACACCCTCGCCGAGCCATTCGCGCCAGCCTTGGACTTCCGGGAGAAGGCTCCGCGGGTCGGATTGGTAGCCCTCCGGAAGACGCGGGACGAGCGGGGAGAGGTACGTGTGTGCCGGTCCTTCCGGGGGAAAGTCGAGGACGATGTGGGGGGCGCCTCCTGCTGGGGTGACGGGATAGGGGCCGTCTTGCGTGAGGACGGACGGATCGATTTCGCGTTGTGCGAGAGGGAAGGGAAGGACTGGGCGTTTTGTTGCGACGAGGAGGGAGAGACGGAGTGCCGTCCTGCGGAATCGTCAGGCTAGATTAACGTGAAGAGCGTCCTAGACGTACTTGACTCCCTCCAGCCAGACCAACACCTTCCACCGCTTCCATCGCCCGGCATCTTTTCCCTCCTGGTTCCGTCCACGAACGACGACCATCTCCAACAACAGCTGCACATACCCGATTACCACCAAGGCTCGACTCGCCGTTCGGTACGTCGTCGACTCCTGAGCAAAGTGTTCCGTATATCGCGTATGGTCCGTGGGCAGCGGCAATGTCTGTCCGAGCAAGGTATCCCCGTTCTTCTCGACGTTATCGCCTGTGCCTTGCTCATCCGGCGCAGTGTCTTGCCTCGCAAACGGAGAAACGGGCAACCGCCGCACCTGCTTCAATCGCCGCGAGATGATCGAATCATGATACATCGAGACCAGACTCAACGCCGAGTACACTACGCGTCGTCAGTCACGAACATTCAATCAAGAGAGGGAACCGAACGCACCGCCTTCACTTGCCAATTCGGCATCCTGGAATCGCCCAGGTAAGAACCAAGTCACATTCCGCAGTGCGGTTTCCACTTGAACGAGTGTCTGCGTGTTCTCGAGAAGTGTTGAGTCGTAGGCGTTTTTGAGAGCGGTGAGCGGCATCGCGGACGTTGAGGGAGGCAGATGCAAGGAAGGTTATGGTGGATCATGGTGGCCCTTGAATCAGGCCGGGTATGCAGCAACCGGGCGGAATCAAATTCAACGAGAGATATTTCGGTTTTCGGTTGTGGTCACAAGTCATGCAGCATCCATCGCTCGTGCTGAGTCTTTCATCAGGCCTATCGTGGTCGACTGCCTCGTCTGCTTCACAGCGCGCCTTCCGTACCTCAACCTAGACACTGCAACCTAGACACTAGGGACACGACAACAGCATTCTCTGCAAGTATTTCATCACATTGCCTTCTCTGGGCGGATTATACAAGATCTCGAATCATGCGATACAGTCGACTCTCCACACTCATCGCAACGGCACACCGGTCGAGCCGTGGCCAGACAATTCACGTTCGCTGTGCGCCACAAGGTCAGCACACATCTTTGCGCCACATACGGGGGAAGGGAGACGTACTGGACGTATTTGCCGTTGTGCCATACCAGACCGTGAGGGCCCTTGGATTCGGGGTGGTCGACGCTATGGCCGGCGTTACCAGCTACCGAAAAACGCGATCAGGACGACGATACACAAAACAAGGACGCGAGCGGTGAGGACTTACACTGGTGCTCCTTCAGCTCCTGCTTCAACCCACTCAGAGGTCCCTCGCTTCGTTCCCCGCTGTGGCTCGACAGACCCTGTTGCTGTCCGGTCAATCCCTGGCCGTGCTGTCCGTGCGACGCCAAACCTGCGCCAGTTGCGCCAGCACCGACGGCTCCGGCTCCGGCTCCGAGTCCCGTAGAGGAGTGACCAACGCCCGAGGTGGAGTGACCGACACCGGAAGTAACGCCCGAGGTGGATTGTCCCTCGACAAAGTGGGTCTGTCCGGTGACAGAGTCCGCGATGACGCCGTCTCGGTCAATGTGGGTAGCTGGACAGTGGCAGCAAGGTCAGCAACTAGCCAATGTAGACATGGGGGCGCATTTACCTTGACGACCGGTCAATCCGACACCTGCAGCACCCGCGGCAGCGGCGGCGGCCCCAACACCAGCTGCAGCACCCGAGTGGTGGTGATCACGCGATCCAGTCAACCCCGAGCCGGAAGTCAATCCCGACGAGCCGTGCTGGTGGTGTTCGTGCGATCCGGTCAAGCCCGAACCCGAGGTCAAGCCGGACGAGGACTGGTCATGGTGGCCCGCTCCGAGACCGGCCTTGATTCCGGCCTCCTTGTCCCGCAAATCAGCTCCAACGCCCGATCCCGAGGTGGTGTGGTGGTGCTGATGCGTCAAGTCGTGTCCCGCGCCAGTCAAGCCCGCAGCAGTGGCTGCCCCGGAACCAGAAACACCGTGTTGTCCGTGCTCTCGACCGGTCAACTTGTCAGTCACGGATCGGTGCTCGCCAGTCGAGGATCGACCTTCTCCAACCCTGGAAGGATCCGACTCGAACGCGGTGGTACCCCCGTGTCCCCGTCCAATGCCCTGGTCGCCCGAGGTGGTGTTCCTCGTTGCGCCGGAAGCATTGTACGACGAATCGTGGCCGCAGTTGGCATCGTGGACGTGGGACGGGTCGTGCGAGTGCTGGTGCGAGGCATCGTGTTCATGGTGGTGGTGTCCTCCCGTCAAGCCCGACACGGGAGCGCCCGCGGACGTAGAGGAGGTGTTGTAGGTGTTGGTCGAGTGGGAAGTGGTGGATCCTCCGCCGATGGGTGCGCCGAGACCGAGGTCTGCGAGGCCGTGGTGAGTGTTCTGGTTGGACATTGTTGAATAGTGTTGTTTGTTTGTTTGTATGGGAGAGCTATCACAAGGGAAAGGGAAAGCGGGGACAAGGGTGTCGCTATATATTCCGATTCCGATTCCGCGATTCCGCTGCGAAACGAAACGAAACGAGGAGGAACGGCGGCGTCATTATGACGTCAATCCATCAATTCAATCGCGTCATTTCCATCTCGGCAATATTGGGTAATTATAAGGCACATAAAAGGCTCATGTCACGTGATTCGATCCCTACAGCTTGCTATCTACCACCTCATCAGCTCCCATCTCGCCCTTCTGCGCGTCACTCACGACTGAACCTTCGCCGCATCCTTGGCCGTGCGCTCCTCATCCTCGATCCTCTTCTTGGCACGCTGGAACGCCGGACGGGCCTCGACCGCGCTCATCCATTTCCGCAGGTTGGGCCCGACCTTGATCTCGGGCATGCGGTCCGTGTTGACGAGGACGTTGATGGGGTAGCACATCATGAACTGCCGGGTGCGCAGGGGGAGGTAATCAGGTGCTATGAGAGGGGAAACTTGGAGGGGGACCTACATCGCCGGCTCCCGGTTCGGATTTGCCGCTGAACCACCCGTCAGGGGTTTTACCCAGCTCGCTCTCCATCTACATATCCCTTGATCAATACCATTCATTTGAACTTGGCAGCTTTGCGACTCACATAATCCACCGACCCTTGGATCTGCTTGACCAGATACGTGCTCTGTCCGCCCCTCCCATCAGCCTTTTCCTGTCGAACGCGTCACAAGAACGCACCTTGACGGTATTCACAAACCCCTGAATCACAGGCTTGACGAACCACGGCGCCTGCTGGCCCGAAATGACGAACACAAGGGCCATCTGGAGGAAGAGCATCAACGAGCCCTCGGAGTAGTGGGACCAGTAGTTGTCCGCGAGGGAGAATTCGCGGTTGGTCGTCGAGTAGGTGTGCGTAAGGTAGTCTATGAGGGGCAAATCTTGAAGTTGTGGTTATAATGAGAGGATCATGCCTGCGTACCGATGATCGTACCGCTCTCACTGTTTCCACCGATCATTAGCGCATCCTTCCTCAACCCTCGTAGAAAACTCACGCGATAGCCTTCCCATGATCCGTAATCACAGGACTCTACCATCACGCCAAATCAGCCACTCCTTTCCCTCTCCGAAGCGGGGATCCGACCCACCTTTCCGAGCGGATGAACAGCCTTCAATTCCTTTGGCGCCGCAATCGGATTCCGGAGGTAGACTTGAACTTCATATGGAATGTTCAGTTCCTATACCACAGATCAGCGCCTGACCAGCTCGGGAGGGGAGGAAGGCGTACTTCGAGAGCCCAGACTGGATGCATGGGAAGACGATCAGCGAGATACCCAGGAGGAAGGGAGAGCGGCTCACAGATTCGCTCCGATCGGGAGTTGTTCAGGTGGTGGATGACGACCTCGGGTTGCCGCTCGGTAGAAGGCATGATGACTGTGATTGTTTGGGATTTGTGCCGCTACGAGTGTTGCAGCGAGGTTTGTTGGAGAATATATAGTTCGACCAGAGTCAAGAACGAGAATTATCACGATGCGTGGGCTGATGTGAGACCGATTGAACGATTTGATCCCGTTTTGGTAGCCGTTCGGTTCGACGGGTAATGGTACTACCCGCGACTCGCTCGCTTGGATCTCACGTCGCTATCGTGTTGTCTATCTTGCTGATACACCACCTAGGCAGCTACATAGGCTAGCCCCCAGGCTGGCCAGCTGGCCGCTCTCTCTGCCCAAGTTGGAGGAACTTGACCCGCTATGACAGAATATACCCCTCGTTTTCGCTATTCACCGCATCCTGCCACAGCGGCACCTTGGACGTGTCCGCGCATGGATATGCTTGAGTTCCCGCCTTTCCCCTCCCATCGAGTCGTTGGCGTTTCTGCTGTCAAGGTACGGCGCAAGCGTGATCACAAGCAACGTTTAATGGCCAGCGGGCCTCATCAGTGCTTGTTCCACCGTATTACATGCGTAGCGCGTTCATATCCCACTGAGGATCTTGTGAACATCCTCTGGCATCGTGCATTCAAGAATAGCCGGCGGAAATGTACAGTGCAGGGAAAGGATAAAACCTGCCCACCGAGCTCAACCCACCGGTACTGCCTGGAGTAGAGGCCAGGGGCAGTCCCTTCTACCGGCGCCCTGAGCCCCTAGACCCTCTGCAAGAGCCATTCCTTCCATTCATTCATGACCGCCGCGTTCTTGTCAAGGTCTGCGTCTTCCGCTTTGCCTGCAATAGTCTGCGTCCAGGATCGAAGACATTAGCCAAATGTCGGAGCACGGACGTAAGAGCGACTCGCCTTAACCATGACATGCTGGTACCCCTCGTAGATCTTGATCGACTTGTCTTCACTGGCGACGTTATCTACATACGTCATACTCGCCTTGTGCGACGTTGTACGGTCCGCGTCTCCATGTAGGATGCAGATGGCTGGAGGGTGTGGACCGTCAGGTGGTTCGTGTCCCCATGGATGTAGATCATGGTAGGCTCACGGGTCTTTGTAAATCCTGCATTGTCGACTGTCTCGGTAAAGGCATGCAGAAAGGCGATCCCCGTGGCGATTCGCAGTTTACCAGTATAGTTCATGGCTGATGTGCACAGGGGGCGTCAGCGACAAACCGATGTTGCAATTCAAGACGCTACGCACGATCTGCTTTGAACTCTGCAGGTACACGTTCGTCGTCGTGGATGCAGTCTGATAAACAGCCAGTCAGCGGTCAGTCCTGTTCCAAATCGGAGTTGCCAATGCGCACCTATCGGCCCACCGTCTAGCAGTGGTACCTTTCCGGCGACTTTGACCAACAGCTTCCCGATAGCTGTAACGACCGCATTCGGCCTGTCCGGAACTGTAAATCCAGTCGTTAGTCGAGTCTCATTTCCTCGATGACTAGTCGCCTCACCATCCAACAACGGACACATGGCAAACGCCCCATCAATGCTTGGCAGCTTCTCCTTCGTCTGCTCATCTAGCTTGTCCGCCACGGTCGCAGCATAAAGCACTGCGAGTCCGCCCATGGACGTTCCCGTGAGAAAAGTCTTGCGTGCCGGGGGAGAGGTGATCGCGCGTAGGTCTTGGAGAACGGTGAAGATTGCGTCCGGAAGGGAACGGGCGTTCGGTAAATGTGCATGGGCGCTGTGAGAGATGATGACGTATCAATGGATTGTCGCGAAGGTGTCGAGAAGCGGTTGCGTACCCAGTAGAGCGCCCATGCTGTGATCGCGATGAGGAGTCAGAATGGGACCGCCATACCGTACGTGGGGACTCACCCCTGGCATATCCGGAATGATGATCCTGAAGCCAGCTTTGAGGATCTCTTGACACTGGAAGGCGTAACGACCACTGATGCCAAGACAGCCTTCAGTCTCCATACGCCATGAAAGCAGGGCAAGGATCACACTTGCCCGTATTCTCGATAACCTATCGCGGCATCAGTCTATCAACATCGAATGGGTGAGAATGAGCAACTCACCATGAACATACACCACATCCACCCCCTTCCCTCTCTTGTCCTCCAGAAATTCATCCTTCATCTCCCAGATCTTGTAATAGATCCACTCGGCATTCGCTTGAACCTCCTTCAGCTCGTCCGCGGTAACAGCGACGTCCTCCCCTTGAATGATGCGTGTAGGACTCGAAGGCGGCTCATGGGGATCGAAGAAGACACGGCGCTGACGTGTGATGATCTCGGGGGATGCATCAAGAATCGTCTCGACATGTTGCGTCGGAATGAGATATCTGCCGTACGCTACAGACCAAGGATCCGTCAGGGATGATGAGGCAGCATGTGGAGTGCTTACTTGGATCTGACATGATTGCTCGCTCGCTGCAGCAACGATAGTCAGGAGACTGACACAGCAATCATATATCATATAAATATATCAAGCATAGCAGAATTGCGGAATCTGAATCACTCCCAGTTACTAACCTGCGCGGATCAGCGCTCGGAACGTCTGTAATTTGACAAGATTGAACAGCTTGACAACCTGCGTTCATGGGTGGACGATTTTCTTGCATGTAATACGTCGAGTCGACGTCGTATAGAAGCAACGCAACGCAGTAATAACGCTGTCGGGAATCCCAGATCTGCAGATCTGGATCTCTGCTGCCAAGCCTGTGAGATTCACCTCAGATTCGCTGCAACTCGATAGCATTCTCGACGCTCGGCAGCGCCTTCCGTTGCTTGGACGTCGTTCCACCCCTAGCGTATCCCCTACTCCGCAAGAGGCTCACATACGAGTGACCCTTTGTCGTGTCCATCTGATATCGCACTGTTTCGCAACAATCCTCCCCGACCAGGTCGTCACTTGAATTCGCCGGTAGCCTTCGTTTCTCAACGCGGCCGCCGACGGGCAAGGCCCGATATGTGTATTTGGTTCTCCTACGTACTGTACTGTCCTCATCTCATCGTTCAAGCCCCTACAGCTGGTCTTCGTAGAGACTGCATCTCGCTGTCGTTAATTTCCAACGGACAGACGCCTGGTCGATTACAGTCCTTTCCACGGTCTTTGCCCGATCTCTCGTTTTGCGATTCTCGAAGCGGACTGCACCTTGACGAAACCGCGAACTTCTCTCCACGCCAATCCATTCGAGCTTCCCTTCGTCTGGTAATGGCAAGGCTGCCCATCGATGCCGGCGTCAGCTTGGAGCAAGATAGGTTCGAAGTGGATTGCTGGCGGTATGTCGGAGATCCCGTCGGAAACGGGAGGGGTAGTGGGAAACCACGGGTGGGAGTGCTCGATTTGGGAAAGAGCGGTGCTTCCGGCTCGGGGGACAAGAGTGAAGGATGGTTTGGAGTCAGTATCTGGAGTCTACTTTTCCCGTGCGGGGCTTCCTTGAGCGGCTATACTGACATCACGCTCGGTTCACAGCTCAACAAGCACAAGCGGAATCGAACGATATCCGTACAGAAAAAGAACCGCCCCGAACTCGCTGCACCGAATCATTCTCTTCCTCCCCTATCCGGATCTGCGTCCAACTCCAACCTGTCAACCGCCGGATCATCAAGAAACCTTGTCGGCTCAAGTGCCTCGAGCACTTTCTCCTCGTCATCCGGCTCGACATTACGTTCCTCATTGCCCAGTTCTGCTGGTCAGAATAGTGGAGTGAGCGAGTCTGCGAGTGGTCTCGGGGCAAGTCTCGGGAAGAAGGGCTCGAAGGGAAAGAAAGGTGAGTGTCGGCGTGGCAGATGCGGGTGAGACCTCTGATTGCTTTTCCGCCGGGCAGAGAGATCATCCTTCTTCGGACTCGGCGTGGGGAATCGGAGAAATAGAAAGGAAGAAGTTGAGTCATGGCGACGGACAAGGCTGGTCTGTCAAGGCGATCTAAGAGGAGACGATTCGGTGGTTATGGTGTATGACGTGAGTAATCCACCCGTCTCACTCAGTGCTTCGAGCTGACCGTCCATCCTCGGTCAGGGGGACAACATGATCTACCAGTTCCGACCGTGCAACCTACACTCGACCGACATCTCGGTTCCCCACAAATCAGTATACTCGGACCGCCTGTGTATCCGCATCGCCAACATCGGAAAAGCGATGATGCGGGATGCCGGCGAAACGACACCCACGCCCACGACCGACGCCGATGCAAGACGACTGTTCTCTGAAGCCTCAGCGGACAGCTTGACTAATAGTCTGGCGCCGCGGGCAAATTCCCTCGGCGAGCCCAAGAGAAAATCTTCCGTAACGGATTCCTTACGCAGCTTTGCCTCTTCCCATTCACTTTCGCTCAACGCACGTCCCCCACCAGTTCCGCCAATCGACAGCAGCTTGAAAATAGCGACGAGTCCTTATCCTCCTCAGCTATCTCCCCAATCTGGACAGTTGACGCCCCTCACTGGACCTTGGCTTTCGCCTGTGACATCGAACACGTCGACCACTTCGAGTCCCTCCACTCATTCGTCGACATCGGCATACTCGACTGCAAGGGAGGAAGAGGCAAAAGATGGTCTATCGCCGCTCGTACAGTACTCACCCCTGGGTGAACAGCCGCTGGGAAACCAGAGTGACGATCTGACAGGAACGACTACGCCCAAGGCAAAACGGACGTATCACCGGAAACCAAGTAATACTTCGTATCGCAGCGACGAGACTATACCTACCATCTCTCTTCACGGGGTCCAACCTAGCTCTTCGCCACGTTCAACAGGCACGTTTGACTCGATCACCGAATTGGCGTTCGGGTTTGAAGATGCACATCTTCAGCAAGCATGGTTCGGTCTGCTCAAAGCGTTGTCGCGACCTGAGATTGTCGGCGATTTCCGCGGTTTCACAGGACGCAGGGGGACGCTGGATCCCGCAAGCGGCGGGAAGAGACGGCGGGTTCATCGGACTCTAGAGGTGACGGTTCATGATATCAAGGATCTCAAGATTCTGCCGAAGAGGGACCTGGCGGGAACGAGAAAGCGGGGAATCATGAGGAGCATCTCTTCGGGAATTGGACAGACCATCAAGAGCCTTGCCGAGGATGATCGCGAAGAACCGGTTCAGGATTTGGGTGGCTCCTATTTCCTCGAGATGTAAGTGAGGTCTCCTGGTACATTGACATGTCTCACATTCTTGCGGCAGACGACTCGACAACCAGGTCATCGCAAAGACGACAACCAAGACCCTTCCGCTTGGCCTGATCTGGTCCGAGACCTTTCATTTTACGGACATAGCTGATTGGCATCGTCTCTGTGAGTGGAATGCCGCGTCGACACAGGACTGGACTGAATTTGCCTGCAGCGTTTCACCTCTTTCGGACATCTATGGATGGTCCGCCAGTCAGCATGAGCTCCACTTCGATTCTCGCTGCGGACCTCGAGTCCGGACGAGCTGTTGAGGGGCGGTATCCGTTTTCGAACTTGATGGATGAGGTTTCGGGAGAGTTGAGGCTGAAGCTGCGGAGCGTCACTTTGTCCTTGGGTGATACCGCCGATTACCTGGCCATACAGACAGTGAGCGGCAATTCCTTCTTTGTTCCGTTGGAAAGCTCCATTTACTCAAGTCCTGATCTTTATTCACTTTCAGGCTCTCAGCAATCCTGGCAAGGATAGTCTGAACGTTATTGTATACGCCACGTCTATTCCAGGAGGCAGTGTTAGCCTTTGTCACGCGGGAACGGCACTGTGTTCCTTGGATGACCTGGTTCGCGTCCTGATTGACGAAGAAGTTCAAACTCGTACGTCACCTCGGACCAAGTCTTCTACCAGTATTCATGTTTTACTTCGAACAGCTGCGGCTACGCTCTTCCGCGCCAACACGCCGCTCACCAAACTCCTGGAGACCGCCATGCGAGTATACGCCTACGAGTACGTCAGGACAGCTGTCGGGCCGACGGTCAGAGATATTTGCGACCGGGGTCTTGTCCTCGAAGAGGTTCACGGACGTGACGTAGGTGCAAATCACTCGGAGGTGTTGAGTCCTTTCGTGCAAAGCCTCTGGGAAGACATATACAGTAAGTCTTACGGAAGATCCAGTCAACTCTTACTCACACCAAGCATTAGTGTCTCGCCAGAGCTTTCCTTCGTAAGTCATATACTGTGGAGATTCGATATGGTCTCATCGCTTGTTATTCTAGGTTCCTGAAGAAAGTCTTACGGCATCTGATGCTCGCCGTTGGCAAGCAGCACAAGGAATCCAAGTGAGTTGTCTTGCTGGATGTAAGCGGGTCATCGGCTTAACGTTTCTCTCGAGCGTAGAAAGCTGCAATTTCAAGCGGTATCGTCCTTCCTTTTTGTGAGTAGATGTGACAACGGAAGCTATCCTCAAAGCTGAACTCCGCCCCACAGCTGCGGTTGATCGGTCCTGCCATCATGTGGCCTACCATGTTTGACATTGTGCCAGGTAAGCAGTGTGCATCCTGGCGCTGTACTGCACTGAGGTGGAACGTAAACAGCACCCCCTTCGGCCGGAGTACAACGTACCCTAAAAGCATTGGCCAAGCCGATCATGAGCCTTGCCTTTCTCGTGGAAGCCTCGGATCAAAATCTGCAAGACAGAGCCACGAATGATTTTGTCGACGTGAGCGGCCACCTCCATCGACTGAGTAGATTCATATTAACAAGCTTCGCCTTTACAGGAAAATTCGGCTGCACTCATTGATTTTCTTGAAGCGTGCGCAGCCTTTGACGATAACGACTCAGTCTTCGCGATCGACCAACGGATAGAAGATATCGCTGCAGCACTGATCAAGCGCAAATCAGGCCTGTCGAAACCGGAACAAGACGCCATCCTGGTGCTCTCGTCTATTGGTGCGGTCGATCTTGTTCGAGAATTCGCCATCATCAGCGACGTGCCTGTCCCCCAAAGGCCCGAACAAACAAAGTTCAATGCCTTGAACGTCGATTTTTCGAGTCGGCGGCAAGATGGGCCCGCTGCGAACGGCATTTCATCGGAAGTCAAGCCGCATGGAAATAACGTTGACATGTGAGTCGTGCTTCCCGTGCGCTGGCTTGACATTGGGTTGATGCTTGGCAATCACAGTCTGGCCACACTCGGCAAAGTCGTGAGATCTCCTTTATCTAGCGAGAATGAAAGTCGGCTACCTAGGGTAGCAGATCTGGCTACTCCCAGTATTAGCAAAAGAACGAGCAGTCTCTCAGGTACTACTACCCGCAATCGCTAGGCGGGGCCTCGCGGATCACCTTTCCAAATACTGCGCCTCCGGATTGCAACCGACAGCGAGAACACGGCCGTCCGCTGTACGTAGGGATCTTGCTGTAATGGACTACACATCACTGCACATGATGCTCGGATATGCGAAGTATACACAATGCACTAAGATCATGTGTGGAAGACTAATGATGTCACGAGATCTAGAGATTTGAGGACTGAATTCGTGCTCTCGCAACAACGCGAAAGATATGCGTTGCTTCTATACGATCTAAGTCAGTTCAGAATTTGCTAGATTTATTAGAACAGTGATCGTTCGGCATCTCCGGGTTACCACCGTGGCGCTTCAGCGCGAGGTGACGGGCGATTCTGCAGATTTGTCAGTATTCGTCGGCTGCAGGCTCTGTCACGCCTCGAGCAAGCTGCAAAAGCTGTTTTAAATTCGCCCTTGCCGTTCCATATCCCACATTCACTTGTACTGTCCTTTCGCCTGACAGACGGATCTTTGTCGTCCGAAGCCTCTCACCCCCATGATCGCGAGCCTACCACGACGCCATCTTCCTGATCCCCCGTCGCCATTCTTCCGGGCTGAAGCTTCGCCTGGCGAGAACTCTGACGAGCATCAGGCCAAGCCTATAGGCCCCCAAGCCTGCCTATGAAAAAAGCCGGCCTGGACGAGGACGGAGTCAAAGTAGTACTTGACCGTTACATCTTGTGATGGGTTTGTACCGGTGCAGATCCTTCTCGCTGTCATCCGTCGTGCACGAAACTCCGCAGTTGCCCTTAGCTCTCGGCCCCCCGCCATCCCGCGTCCGAGCGCGAGTACAGACTGCATATTGAATACTGATTCATACACGCAGACACTGACGAGACGCTGATACAAATGCAGAACGGACACCATCTACGCCACCCATCTACTGGAACTCGGGTAGACAGCCGGCGCCGGGTCCGTACGGTTCTGACAGCAATCTATGGAAAACCAACGAGGCGATCAGCACATGTAAGGTCGGAAGGGGAATCAAGGAGCAGGATCATCCGGGAAAAGGTGAACCCCGCCACCGCTCTGCATGACTCACGTCGTCATGCCTGCCGAGTTCTCACTTGTCCTCCTGCCACTCTGCGGGCCCGGCTTGGGCTTTTCGCCCCGCGCAAATGCATTGAGGATCTTGATCGTCGTTTCCGGCGTCAAGTCTTCGTAATAGTCGTCACCGACGGCCATCACTGTCGGAGGGCAGGAGAATTAGTGACCGGCGATGGAGGGAGAGATGAGGGGAAACGTACTCGGCGCGTTACTGCATGCACCAAGACACTCGACCTCGACCAGCGTAAACTTGCCATCGGGCGTCGTGTGGCCTGGGGTAATGTCCAAGTGCTTCTGAATGGTTTCCAAAATCGAATCTGATCCGCACCCGCCGAGCATACACGGCGTCGTCGTGCACAGCTGGATAAAGTTTGGCGCGACGGGTTCCCGGTTGAACATTGTGTAAAAAGTCGCGACCTCGTACACCCTCATCCTCGGCATTTCCAGCACCTCTGCGACGTGGTTCATCACGCTGATCGATGTCCATCCCTTGTTCTGTCGCTGTCCCAGGTCGAGGAGCGGGATCACGGCCGCCTTTTTGTACTGCTCCGGGTAGCGGGAGATGATTTCGTCCGCTAGCTTCCGGTTCTCGGCGTTGAATGCGAATGGGATTTTCGGATTGTTGTAGTCGGTATCACGATGCACAAAGATGGCGTCTGATCGGGTCGAGGCAGAGGTTGTGAATGTCCGGGCGACAGCGGGCCGAGCGGAAGAGGGTTTGGCGGCGGTTGCCGCTGCTTGTCGCAGCAGTGAACGGACGGCGACGGCGGCTCGGACCATGATTGTGAGGTGTTGGAAGAGTGGTAGAGAGTGTGGATGTAACGAGCGCACTCGGATGACGGTCGTATGGTGGATATTTCGATTGACGGTGCCCTTCTTTCGCATTCAGCGTCCGATCATTGGATGCCTGCATGCGCTTTGATTTGACTAACGACCAGAGTTGGTCGACCCCTGTTCGCGCGCTTGGATCTCAGGGGATGACCGATCGATCGCTGATTCAAAGTGAAACACGACTGACGGTCAAGTAATCAGGGGAATTCAAGATATAGTCAGGTTCCACCTCGGATCACACCCCTTCACACTCCGTCGTCACGCCATGTCAACATTCAAGCGATCATCCCGGCTACGAGCCCTGCCTGTGCCCGTAGCAGTCGCGACTGCCGCCCTTGGCACGTACGTCCTGCATCGACATTACACCGCACCTATCAGCAACGATGCTCAGCCTCTCGATCCCGCCGACGTCAAGAACCAAGACCTGGAAACGAGACCAAAAGTTCTGGGAAAGACAAAGGTCGGTGCAAGTACTGCCGATGCGATCGCTGCCGCGGGAGAATACGATGTTTGGGTATGGGGCAGTAACAGGTCAGCCTATTGCCGAACAGAATTTCCGGCCATAGGCAAGCTTACACCTTGCCCTCGCAGAAACAACACCCTTCTCCCGCCTGGTTCGGGAACGCCAATTCAAAACATGCTCAAAACCGCCCGACCGACACCTTACATCCCTAAAGCTACGCCACTGCGAGACCTCGTTCTCGCCGAAAAATACGCAGCAGCGGTTGACGCCAGGGGAGACCTTTGGCTGTGGGGAAATGGTTACTGGGATGAATCTCTGAGAACGATTCCCCAGGGACAGAAGGACGACGACCGATCAAGGGCTCAGAAGAGCTTGAGGGGAAAGGTATGTCGACATTGTCCGGACGCAAGGCGCATTTCGCTAAGCACCATCTTCGATAGAACATCACTTCATTGGCAGCTACAACGAACAAGATCTATGCCTTGTCCTCATCGGGAGACATATACGCTCTTGCCTCGGCTCGAAGTCTTCAGCAGTCGCCGCCTGAACACGGTAGTGACCCTTCCTCGTCCGGGTCCTCTTGGTGGAGCACATTCGGCCTGAGCAGCGTCGCGAATGCGTTCAAGACGGATCCTGGTGTGGATTGTGTCAAATTGAATGTCAACGGTGAAGGCCTGAAAAAGGGGGAAAAGTACGTTTCGCCCGGCCGACATGCTAATTGACGACTTATCAGATGACTTATCCCGCCACGTTATACGCAGGTTCACCTCGCTCGTCTCGGGCAAAAGCCATATCCTCGCCCTCACCTCGAAAGGCCGTACATTCTCCATGGGCATCGACCCCAAGGGCAACTCCCACTCTCAACTCGGCACGCGGACCGTTCTTCCCCTTGGAAACCCGGATAGCAACCCGTCAACCCCTGAGCCTCTTATTCCCGCTTTGGCTTCCTCTTCCGCATCGCAGGATATCATGGCGGCCCTGCCTGCGTCCCATGATATCAGGTACAACACCGCTCTGAATCAGATCACTTCCCTTTCCGGGATCGACATTGCGCAAGTCGCGGCGGGAGAAAACAGTTCGTTCTTCAGGACACGCGGGGAAGGCCGAATACTCGGTCTCGGTGCGAATGCCTTTGGACAGATTGGATTGGGCGCGTTGAGTAGCGTCGAGGTCGTTCCGGTGCCGACGGAGATTGTGCTCGCCAAGGCGTATCCGGGGGGGACGACGCTCAAGTGCCTCAACATTGCCGCAGGTGAGTCTTCAACTTGATCCTGCCATGATCCGGCGCTCATGCTCAGTGCGACTTGTGTTCAGGTGCAAACAACACCTACTTTACTGTTGAGCGAGCCGCGACCTTTCAGCCTCACTTGAAATACGTCGACTTGCTCGCTGTCGGCTCGGGGTTGACCGGAACGTTGGGTAACGGTTTGTGGAGTAGCGCCAATGGATCGCCTGTCAAGGTCAAGACGTAAGCGCTCTACCCACAACATACCTCAACACCCGAAGCTGACTTGAAATCGTCCCATCGCTCAGTGTCAGCGGTCTACAGGAATGTAAGTTTTGTCATCGAGTTTTCGCCTGGGTCACGCTGACTTCTTGAACGGCAGACTCGGAAACGGCCCGGTCCTTTGTCCCGCTCGAGATCGCCAAGGTCTCTGTCTCCCCCTCGCCCACACCCCACGTCTTTGCCACCCTGCACACGGCGGCCTTGTCTGACGCCGCCGGTGTTCAGCAAAAACTTTACGGCAACGACTGCATGACATGGGGCGCCGGCACAGACTACCAGCTCGGGAACGGGAAACGTTCCAACCTCTCGGTTCCGCAGCACTTGCCGCCGCTCAAGGGCAAGCCCATCATTGACGCTCTCGGGAATTCCGAAAGTACACCGGCATCGCGAGAAACGACGTTGGGCTCGGGAACGGTCTCGCCCATGCCTCATTCGCGGCTGCAGCTTCATGCGGGAAGGGCAGATTCTTATGATTTGGAGGGTAACCTGATCAAGCGGAACGTTCAGGCTGAACAGACAATATACGCCGGTCATAATGCTAGCGCTGTGTATTGGAAGATTGTGCCATAGGCCGTTGGACCTCGCGGCCGAGGCATGGTTTGGCAAATCATATGATGCTTCGGTCTTCTCTCGGATCTCAGCGCCGACTACGCCCTACTCAAGTTGTATCCCTAATCAAGATGTCGCATTATTCCTGATTTGTCCTGGCGGTTTTGGGACAAGTCTCCCCGACCTCCTTATTGTGGAAGGAGAATGTCTAGTCGGATCATAACGAATTGCCTGAGCAGCTGTGTTGAACACGGCATGGAATATTATTGGGTGTCTCCTGCCTAAGGCTTCCTACTTGTGATACATGTATCTATGGCTACAGTTACGACAGGCTTGCGTGTACACCTGCCAAGGTTCTATATCTCGATTCCTCAAGAATGATTCGTTTAATCCCATCGGACGAATCGCTTCTTGGCAATCTGAACGCTTCGACCTGCAACGTTGGCAGAAGCGGTGGAGATCGCGGCGGTCGCGGACGATGCGATAGGGAGAATGCTAGCGACGCCGGTCGCAGACAAGGAAGCGGTGGCGGAAGGGATGTGGCTCGATGTAGCGTTGGAACCGATGGTGGTGTTGTATGCGGTCTCGTTGATTGACTTTGGCAACGAGGCGTTGGATCCGACGGGAACGCCACAGAGACCCTCGTAGAATTGGCCGACAGTGTATCTAGAGGAAGTGACGTTCTGCGCCAACGAAGAGTTTCCGAGCGAGAAGGTCTGGTTCTCCAACTGAGGGTAGTCTTCGAGGACGACGTCGACGGCGGCGTGGACACAGTCGTTGCATGCAAACTGCTTGGCAATGGTCTGGTTGTTAACGATCTGCAGAATGGTGTTGTAGGCAGTAGCATTGCCGCCGAGCACCAGAGAGCTCAGGTAACGAGTTGAGAGAGGAACGCCGACGTAGGACTGGACATCATCGAGCAACGCAGTTGGGCACAAGGTCGAGTTGGTGGTAGCGTTGTAGCCAACAGTGGTCGAGTTGGAAAGCAACGTCGAGTTGGTCGACAGGCAAACGACCTTTCGTGCGGTGGGGTAGGCGTCCATGGCGATCTGAACGACGTTCTCGGGAATACCAAAGTTCTTGAGATCGGTCTCGCAAGAGGTCAAGACCTGCTGAGTGGTGTTGTCGATGAGCGCATCAGAGCACGCAGGAGTGGAGCAGATCGAGCGCAGGTAGGTGTCGACCTGAGGAATGATTGAGCCGTTGGTGTTGGACAAGACTAGGCGAGAATGAAACGTCAATGCATATCGCATGGGCTGGACAAAAAGACCTACTTGGAAGCATTCCTGGGATGTTGATGCATTGCGAAACAGACGAGTTGCTCGCCACGATGCTGGTCAATGTCGATCGACAAGTAGGGGTCAACCTGGAGGGGGGGTGAGCATGAGCGGACACGGGCAGTGCAGCTGGACTCACAATGCCGAAACGTAGTTGAGCAAGTCCAGGGGGCTCGCGACTTGAGCAGATGCACCGGCGGCTGAAGCCAGGGCGGTGAAAGAAGCAACGGTGGAGAAACGCATGTTGATGATGGTGTGAACGATGGCGAGTTCGTGTAGATGATGCGTATGTAGCGCTTGTCGACTGCCGAATGCATACGGCCCAGCGACCTTGACACCTTATATCCCTTTGGCTCTTGCCACAGAAAAAAACGATCTGAAACCGCAAAACGCGCATCGTCGTCATTCATCATTCGTCATTCCATTTAGCTCAAGTTTACCCGAGGTCTCGGCCACGCGAATCAACGTTCTTGGGCGGGAAGCTGGGCGGGACTTAGGTGCTTGCCACATTGCTCGTCCGTTGGAGCGACTTCGAAGCGCCGGATACAGCGCCGGATACGAAGAATGGGTGTGCTAGAACAGCACAGCCTGCCACTGCGCAGCAATCCTACTCGCGTATGTGCAGCTCAGACGACTGCTCGACCGTGCATACGAGCTTGCATACGTGTCCTTGGATCGCATGATATGCAAGGCTTCGTTCATTGACGAGGGCTGGAACTCGAGCTCCTGTGACAGGTGCAACAGTGTTGATCCAGTCCGTCCCTGGGGTGAGAGAAGATACCAAGGCAGCTCCAAGAGTCTCAGGGCCAAGGGTTGGAAAGCTGGTTTGGATGGGCATTGAGTTGGCATACGTATGATCGTCCAGTACAAAGATTTTGAGCAAGCGAGCAAAAAACGTATGCGCATGTGTCGTTGCAGCTGTCCTTGCTGCATGCTGCGGGTCTTCCAGCCGTAGCTCCGACTACAACTTGTGGTGCGGTTTCCAGCCCTGGCCTCTTGGGTGCCTCGCGTTTGTAGTACTTTCGCCCCTATTGCTGTGAAGCGGAAGACCTTTCACGCGTACGTGTGGTGAAATGCGAACAGTTTGCTCCTCGGGACCTGAGCTCTCGGCTCTCTCCTGAGCTCGTAATAGCTCCTTCTAGGATCCTGACCTCGTCTGTCTCTCCTGCGGGCAGCTTCTCGTGGACCGCGTGCACTCCAGATTGATCATACTAGTCGGAAACCGCGCACAGGCAATGCAAAGGAGTGGCAAGGGGTGACTGCGATGAGAAGGGACATCGCAGCGAGCTCAACTGAATAGCTCGCGAGACTTTCGCTGTACCGCACTACAGGCGCCGGCCTGAGCAGTCATTGAGGATTCCAACTGGATTCTTTCGCTCCGGAACAGCTGCCGTACTACAGTGATAGGCCCTTGCAGATTGCTCCGCTACTCATGATAGCTCAGTTGCAGTTGTTCGCCGACCGACGTAGCGGCTATGTCATGTCATAGCCTGAGCGCCAGATTGTGAAGACGGGGGAGCGAATCCGACCAATTGCGCCCTGAGCCCGCGTTCTTCAAAACTGCGGAGGATTAGCGGGAGGAATGCATAGTGAATGTGGAGATCATGGGCGCCCCTAGCTGGCTAGGGGGCTGATACGACTTGTTCAGCTGTCGACTCGAACCGAAGGAGAACGAGCGGAACAGTCTTGTAATATAGCGCTTGGCGTGCGCTCCGTTTGGCAATATGGTGGACAGCTGGGTGAACGAGGCTCACCTAGACGACAAGGAGAATGAGAGTTCACATGTTCAGCCCTTCCCTACAGGCCTCGTACGCGCCACCTTTCGGCGCGAGGGTCTGTCCTACTTGCATCATATGCCTGTAAGAGGGAGTCGCTCGGAATGAGTGAACTCGCAATGACTGTGAGTCTGCAAGGGAGAGTCTATCGCAAGGTCGCCCCGCAGGTGGTCATGCGATCGCTGTCGATCAGACCATAGTACTGAAGAGTTCGCTGACGATGATTCCAATAGCGCCGCCCTGACAGAGCCCCCGAGTAGGCGCCAATGTAAGGGGGCGGAATACAGGAGAGCTGTGAGGGTTAGGAACTTCCCCATTATTCGACAAGTACGAACGTTCAACAGCGTACGAGATTACATAACGTTCTACAGAGATACAATGTGAGATTATTTTTAGGAAGTCAATTATGTTAGATCGGATATCTGCAGCGAAAGAGATTGTCCTTGAACTCTTTTTTTTGGTTGAGGATGTTAAATTTATACGAAGTTGCCTTCTCAAGACTATCACTCAGCGTTGAACAGCGTTTCGGAGCATCTAGTTCCATCGGACCCATCGACGAGCGAGAAGACTGGTCGCAGATGATGCCGCGGGAGGAACTTCGGTGGAAGCCGGTGCGGGAGTGGTAGACGAAGGTTGAACGTCGGTGGAAGAGGGCTCTGTGACCGTTGTGGTTTCCGTGGCCGAAGCACTCTCGCTTGTTGTCGAGGAAGGTTGCACGTCGGTCGAGGACTGCGAGTCGGTCACCGTGGTGGTGTCCGTGGCAGACGCGCTTTCACTCGACGTCGTGGAAGACTGAACATCGGTCGACGATTGCGAATCGGTCACCGTGGTGGTGTCCGTGGCAGACGCGCTTTCACTCGACGTTGAGGACGGGACCACGGTGGAAGACTGCGAGTCGGTGACGGTGGTAGTATCCGTAGCAGACGCACTTTCACTCGACGTCGTAGAAGACTGAACATCGGTCGACGATTGCGAATCCGTTACTGTGGTGGTGTCCGTGGCTGAAGCACTTTCACTTGCTGTCGAAGAGGCAAAACCGGTCGAAGCATCCGTGACTGTGGTGGTGTCGGTCGGTGACGTCGGCGAGGGGCTTTGCATGCTGCTGGAGCCACCCATCGTACTAGAAACACCTCCGCCCCCTCCAATGATGCCACCGCCGCCTCCGCCGGTTGAAGAAGGTGCTGCAGACGATGAGCCCCCTTTATCACTGGGCCAGGCATCCTCGATGTTGGTGCTCTTGATCGACTTGGGCCAGGTCGCGTTCGGGCTGACATGGACGTTGCACAAGTTCTTATAGAGTCCAGGGATGGTAGCGGCGGACATGTTCGGACCGAGATCGAAAGTCTTGTTTTCCAAGTTGGGATAGTCGTAGAGAACGATATCGACAGCGGCCTGACCGCAGTCGGTGCATAGCAAGGACTTAGAGACGTTTGCATTGCCGACGTACTGCACCGCCACCTCGGTTACTGTCCCATTCGCACTGACGACTTGCTCGAGGATGTACTGGATCGAGATGGGTTGGCCCAGATACTTCTCTTGCTCTTGCAAAAGCTTGACGGCACACAAGGTGTCATTGTCCGAGATGCACGAGATCCAACGTGCGGTCGGGTATGCGTTCATGATGGTTCGAAGCGTGTTTTCGGTGATACCGAAGTTGGTCAGATCGGTCGAGCAGCCGGCCCAAACCGAGGCCGTGGTGTTGTCGATAACTTGCGAGGAACACATCTCGGAAGAGCAGGTCGACTTGAGGTAGGAGTCAAGTCTGGGAGCGATTGACTCATTGTTGATTTGCAAGACTGTTGGGCCCGAAGATGTCAACATAATGACCGAGGATAGGATCGGAAGTGCACTCACTTGGACCAAGTAGGGGAAGATTAAGGCAGGTCGACAGAGGAGTGCCCTCAGCTACTGCGCTATTCAAGGTCGATTGACAGGATTGAGACAGGCTACGGGGCACCAGAATCAACTTTGTTTCGTGTCGCCGTGAACGAGAGTACTCACAAAGGCGCGAAAGATCCAATCAGATCTCCGATAGTGTTATTGGAAGCCGACTGCGAAGTCACTCCCCTGGGCAGGGCCGTAGCAGCGAGAAGCGCGACGATGAACAGACGCATGTCGGTTTTGAGTTTGATCTTGGAGACGAGCCGTTCAACGGATGTTGCTTCAGCCTGGTCAACCCAGCTCCCGTTATTATCCTGTCACATATCAAGGTCTTATATTCTTTGGTTGGATCGAGTGCGACGTATGAGGGACCTCCTGAATTTTTTCAGTATGCGCACAGGTAAGCCAGTGGTCAGCATCAACGTCATTTGCTAGTCGAAACACATACCTTGTCAAGCTCTGGCAGCAAGGGTCGACGTCATATCTCAATATCCTTCTGATAATTCGAGGGTGGGAAGAAGCAGCGGCTCGGGCGTCCTGCGGGTTGAAGGGCGACTCGTTGCGCGCGTCAAGGGTTTGAGGCGCCGTGTTCGCAAACGTACCCAATCCTCCTCTTTGTAAGGCCGGATACCAAACTTGCCAGGTGTACGTCGGGACGAGATATGACGAAGGGCGAGGTTCATCGCGTCCAGATTTTTTCGCAGGGAGCCATAGCAGAGATTGATAGACGGTTCTAGAGAAACCATGATCAGATGTCCAACTCGATGACAGATGGAACTTGCAGATCGGCTGTAGCTGAAACGGCGCAAGATCCGCTTTGCATCCGGCAGGGGTACATGTTTCAGAATTTCAGCGGTGCAAATCTCCAGAGATCTTGCTCGACTTTGGAAACTGCTCGAGCTGGAGAATGCTAGGTAGGCAAAAGCACCAGGAAGATAAGGCGTCACACAGTGTATCCAAATCTGGATGGCACGGGAATGAGTGATCTGCGGACACGTGGTCTCTCAAGCCTTCGAGGTAAGCAATATGCCCGGGCTCCAGATGCACAGATAACGTGACATACCGAGGCAGCTTACGCATGACCTCTATCGGTATGTGTACAAGACTAGAAATATCGACAGCCACTTCCAGCAGTGCCACGTGGAAATACATCAAGCCCCTATCCCCTCCGGAGAGTTTGCGTATTCACACAGTGGCCAGTGACTCTGCCATTCGGGCAAGAGACTCGGGCTTACTGACTCTCCCGGTTCCCATGTGAAGCGACCTGGTACCATGCTGCGAGGGTTTCATTTGTGCGGCCCATCGAACGACACGATACTGATGTGGTGAGGAAAAGGCGCCATAAGTCTGTTTCGGGCACGTATACCCATACTTCCCTTCTCGACGTTCATTTCAAGCGCTGGAAGGGCAGTACGGCGCGGTAATGAGGACGACGGAAGAACTCAAAACCGCAAATCCATGCGAAGATTTCCGAGTGACTCCCGGTCTCCAGGTGTAGGGATATGAGGCGGAGAAGCGATCGCGAAGCGATTCTGAAGGCGAGCACCTCATCTGCCTTCTTCGAACGTATATGACTGTTCGGAGTCTCGGACCTAGGATCAACCTTGAGCTGTCGTCGAGCAGCATGCAACCCCGATCAGATGTTGCAGAGAATCGAAAGCGCTCCCGATGTACGACAAGAGCGTCCGAGTCTGCCGCACAACACATCACTCGCATTCTGAAAGCGACCGAAGGCCGGACTGACATCACCTGCGGATCTGCTAGTTGGGGTGAGCGCTCATCCACCTGAGTCGAATTGAGATCTACGAAACATGATGTTCATTGAACCATGTACAATTTTCTAAGCTGAATTCGCAAGTATATCACATGTACCTTGCGATTTATCTTCAGCCCTTGCCGGCGCTTACGAGTAGTAAGGGTTAAAGCCGAAGCTCAATCAATCATCATCGTCGTCGTCTTCATCTTCGTCGTATGCGGTGCTGTTGACAGAAGTTGGTAGGGTGATGTTGGGTCCGACAGATATCCCGCACACAGTCTGGAACAATAACGGGATCGTGATATCGTCGTCGTCATCCCTTCCATCGCTACCATCATCGTCCGTATCATTCCCATCGAGATCGAATTCTTTCATCGCCAGGTCAAGGTAGTTCTGGAGAATAACATCGGCGGCAGCCTGGGCGCAATCGTTGCACAAGAAGTTCTTGGGTACGTATGGGTCCCGGAGGTACTGGAACAAGTCGTCCAGATCGTCCGTAAAGTCGTCGTCCGAGTCATCCGCATCATCATCCGTCGAGTTCAGAAGCAACCCTGCGAGGTACTGGGTTGACAGGTTCCGGCCTATGTACGTCTCTTGTTGTTGTAACAAGGTGACGGTGCACAGGGTGGAGTTGCTGGTGGAGTTGCTGGTGGAATTGCTGGTGGAGTTGGTGGCTGTACTGCTAGTCAAGCAAGAGACATTGCGCGCGGTGGAGTATGCGTCCATAAACTCTCGGAGTTCGTCTTGATCGATATCGTTTCGCGACAGATCGGTGTCACAGCCGGCCCATACTTGTGCCGTGGTGTTGTCGATGACAGCCCTGGAGCAACTGGGAGCAGCGCAAACAAGCTGCAGGTACCCCTTAAGTTTGGGTACGATCGAGTCGTTGCTGAGCTGCAAGACTGAAGAAAACAGGAAGGGTTAGCTTCAACCCTTGAAAAGGTGGACAGGCACTCACCTGATCTCAAGCCCGTAAAGTTCACACAACTTCCAAATGGCGAGCCGCTGGCGGTGATGCTGTTCAACGTTTCGATACAAGGCTGGGATATACTGTATATTCGATTAGCCTATAGAGCTCAAGGTGGCAAGTAGATGAGTAGATCCCTTACCGAAGAGAGCTCAGCAAGTCCGAAAAGCTGTCCGAATCATCGGATTCATCCAGGTCATCATCGTTCTGCGCCGTCACTCCCAATGTGAAAGCAAATGCGGAGAGGGTAATGATTCGGGAGAGGCGCATGTCGTTTGTAAGAATCGTCGAGAGCGATGGACTACGAAGCTGAAGGTAAGACTTTGCGAAAGGAAAGGGATCTCACCACTGTCTGGGGGAGTATATCAGAATAACACGGCCATCGTCGGAGAAAGTAACTGTAAGAATGGGCGAACAAGGTCTATAGGTTGGTAATCTCGTCAGCTGGAGCGTCATTCAACAAGCCGAAGTTAAGCGACTCACCTGACCCTAGACGATGAACGGAAATTTCGTGGTACCTTTGGTCACAATTTGAAAGTTGAGATCCACCTGAATCGCTACGCATGGTCAAGGATGGTTTGACCGAACTCCCCAGCCAGTACTGACGTACCTGCGAATTTCCAACTAGGTGCGGACCTGATCTGCATACGTACAGGTACAGCCGGACACCCTCAATCTTCCGGGGCTTGGCATACGGAGCAAGCAACTGCCGCCACAACGAAAGGGAGGCATGTGGGCAGAGTTGATGGTCGAGGGCTTCGGCAAGGAGTCGATCAAGGACAGAAGAAAAGCGTTATGCCAGATGTCGCTCTCATATTCCAAGCTGTCTGCAGCTGAAACGCCAGGTCAGCGTTTGTATCCGCCAGGGGTACAGGTTTCAGATGTCTGATTTCGTATTCTCAGTCTCGTACCCCGCAAGACAAGTGGCAAGATCTACCTGCCTTCCCTGACCGAGCGTCTCGGGGGACTAGTCCCCAGCCCCTGTTTTTGTGGCACCAGCCGTTTCCGGAGCACACGAAATCTGTGTATGGACCCCTCATGGTACGCAACGATAGTCAGCCGAAAAGCTGACGTATGGAATCAGCGCCTGTCGCCAAATCTTTACAGATCTCCCCGGATCGACGAGGGTTTAGCACAAGGTACAGCCTGTCGGCGTCAGCAGTATATCCCGCAACTGCGCTCTTGCGCAACTGGCTTCGTCTATACCCGTTCGAGAACAGGTTTCGGCTTGATACAACATTCCAAGGCGGTAACGGACGGTGAGCGAGGCACGTGGTTGTTTTTCCGGCTGATCTATGTTTGACATTCGTTGTCACCATTCCATCCCTTATTCGAAGAAACCCACCCAACTCCTCATCCGTGCAACTAGTTGCCAAAGTACTCCGGCAAGATGTAACTCAACATCTTCTTCGACTCGACCGGCCAGGCCTCCTTCTTGGTGATGATACTGTACTCCATGCTTCCCTTGACGTTCAACTTGAGCGCCTGCGAGGCGATCGCGTCGTGCAGGTGGTCGAGGATGGAAATGGTGACGAGCTTGGAGGTCGCGGCGTTGGTGTGGAGGGTCTTGACGACCTCGCTGATGAAATCAGAGGATAGGTGTAAGTATGAATGCCTGAGCTGTATATCTTGACGAGGGACTTACGCAACGGTCACCGGCTCCTCGCTCACCCTCCAGCAGTCATAGTCGGTCGAGGTGCAGATCATGGCGTAACTATTGGCGTACGGAGTAAGCCCCCATATCTCGCTTCTACGCTTCGCCTGCACACTCACCTGATCTCGGCTTCTCGAGCGAGCTTGGCTTCCGGCAGAACAGACATGTTGATGATATCGCCCTGACAAAGAAATTAAGCGTCATTCAAGAGCTCAAAAGGCACCGACGAAGCACGACTCACGCCCAACGTTCGGTACATCTCGCTCTCGGCTCGAGTCGAGAATTGCGGTCCCTCCATGCACACGACCGTCTTCTCACTATGCATTCGGACCTTGCCCTCCGGGTGCTCATCGAGCGTCTTCTTGACCAAAGGCTTGATGAACTCGATCAAGTCATTGTCAAATGCATCTCCAAACATGGCATGTGCGACGATTCCGACGTTCTGGAAGTAAGTCGACGGTCGGATACCCTTCGTTCGGTCAATGATACTGTTGGGAATGACAAAGTCTCCCGGCGCGACTTCCTCGCGTAACGAACCAACGGCGGAAAAGGCGACGATGGCTTGGACGCCGATCGATTTGAAAGCGGCAATGTTCGCTCGGGCGGGGACTTCGGTCGGGGTGTGTTGGTGGTGGAAGCCGTGTCGGGCGAGGAACGCGATTTGCGTGCCGGAAGGGAGAGCGGCGATGGTGATGGGAGAAGAAGGGAACCCCCAGGGCTGTGCGAAGATTTAGCACGGGTGTTGTAGTTGACAGGTAATAACTAACCGTTTCAGGGTTGACTGTCCTCCTGTACCCGCAAGACGTGTAAGTGCTGTCCAGAGCTCGTAGGGAGAGCACGGCGACTTACACATGAGTCATGTTGTCCAACTTGTAAAGACCGGAACCGCCAATAACGCCGACGAGGACGGGCTTTTCCGTGGTTGTTTCCGTGGTCATTTTGATGAGGCTTCTGATTGTCCGATGTGTTGTAGTTCCAGCTACTCTGGCTATGGTCATGCCCCAGTGTGTTGATGCAGTGTCTATCTCAGAAATCACCATCTGATCGACAACGAGCAGCGACAAGAGGTGATCGTCACGTGATCTTACAGATCGGACGCACCGTGCTATCTGATTCCGAAGTGCGGTCAATCAACCATGTCTCGTCGTAAAAACTTGAAGTGACAAGTCGTCATTGTGGAGGGACCCTTTGTACTCGTAACAACATCTTGATAGAGCATTGCAATGGACGACGATTGGGGTGAGTCTCGCGCCGTCCTTCAAACCGCTCCAGGGAGACACGCTGATCCCCGACCTCATCATCTCCCCCAGACGTTTCCGACAATGAGGCTCCGGCCACCACCACCGCATCCAAACCCACCGCCGGTCTGCCCGCGCTTGCCCCGCCTATCGTTTCCCGAAACAGGCGGTTCGAAGGTGAAGACGAGGAAGAGGCAGAGGACGACTGGGACGCGTCCTCGGGCGATGAGGCGCAAAAGTCGGCCGCGGCCGCGAACGGTGTAAAGGCGCCCGTGAGGAAGAAGAAGGGGCTGAAAGCGATTCTGGCTGAAAAGGAGGCTGCTGTGAGTATGCTCAGATAGGGAGGGATCTTCCATGTCGCAGGCTGCTTATGCGTGGCCTTGACCCTTATAGAAAGCCGCTGGCAAGGAGGATGACTTGATCGACGAGATGACGCCGCAAGAAAGGCGCCGCATGCAGATGGAGATGGAACGTGAAGCGGACGCTCAAAACGCAGCGGACCTCATGGGATCCGCATCGCTGGAGGGTATGTACCAGACCTCTTGAACAAGTCACCCATCAAGCTGACCTTTTCCCCTCCAAAGACGACGTCGACATCAACACCCTTCTCAAGGCCAACCCCAAAACTAAAACCGAATGGCAAACCCTCGCCCGCCAAATCTCGACCGTCCTGTTCCAGCGACTGCACGCTAAGCCGCTGTACGACGAGTTTGCCGTAGAGATCGCCAAGCAGGTGGCGACCCCGCTCAATGACCGAGATGTCAGGAAGATTGGGACGGCCATGACGGTGTTGTCGAACGAGAAGCAAAAGGAGGCCAAGGCTTCCGTTGGCGGAAAGAAAAAGGTGCGACAAGCGGAGTACTCTTGGAAGGCCATTGGACTGATGCTTTTGAATTCATTTTACAGAAGGCGGCAAAGCCAGTATTGGGTGCATCGAAGGACGTCTCCGCAAAGTACGCAGCCAATGAGTCTTCTCGGTTATCATTCACTGACATTTACCGCTTCTCAGGGCTGACTTGGAGGCATACGACGATGTTCTTGATGACGATGACTTTATGTAATTATGCCTTACCAGAATTGTAGCATCGACAGGCGGACATTACGCAGGTCAAACGTAAAGGCCTCTTGACATTCATTCATCCATAAGACGGTCACTAATCGGATACATGGCGTGCGTGCGTACAACCTATACATATGACCTAGACTCGGGAATCTTGCCTAGAGCGCGGCCGCCATCGTATCCTTGTTCAAAGGCTTGGCGATCAGCTCCAGGATCTCTGCCGAGACGACGTCATTCGTGCTTCTGATGGTCAGACGAGCCAGGCTGGCGTCCTTGTTTGGTTCGAGGCGGATGAGGATACCACTAACGATACGGCATTCAGTGGGAGAGCTACGCGTTGCCCCTAAAGGGAGACTTACATTTTGCCTGTCGACGTCTGGAGCACGCCCGCAGCGACGAGCTATGGGTCAGATAGTTAGCGAGGCCGTTCACACGCTTACGATCGACCCACATTGAAAGGATTTGGGTCCACTTTGCCTAGGATCTCGAACTTTTGACCCTGCACGATCTTCTTGTTCCTGGCGATATCGACATCCCCATTCTCAACGAGCTGGATGGGGAAGATCTTTTGCGCTTCGCGTGGCGGGCCTATTGGGCAAAATGTTAGAAGTGAACCATATCGAGAACTAGAGTCTTACCTCCAATGACCTTCCATCTCTCGAAGAACGCCACGCTCTCGAGCTCGATCGGCTCCACAAACTTTGACAGGAAGATGGGCAGTCTCAGTGCCAAATGGCGTACGGTACCGGCGATAAACGAAATCTTGATGATGGGAAGTCGCGTGAATGCTCTTTTGCAGTCGATTGAGATGAGATGCTGGACTTGCGTCAAGCCTGCGATCTCCTTGGCTGGTTCTTTGTGGAACTTGACCTCTACCGCGCTCGGTTCGAGGGACTCGATGGACGCCGAGAACGAGGTGAAAGGTTGGGGAATTTTGTTGCCAAAGTACAAGGCGATGCGACCGAGATGTCCGTGATATTCGGCTTTGAGGCCTATTTGCACTTGCTCGTCCTCGTACAAGACGCCCTCATTGTTATAGATGAGGCGTTCAAGCCACTATGAGCTCGGTCAGCTACGTGAACCCAGACGCTCGTATGGCTTACCTTCTCGATTCCGTGACCTTTCGTCAAGGACATGGCTGCCAATGCTCCAGCGGTCGAGATCGGCTCAGCGGTAGGAATAGCACCTGTATCGGTCTCGACTGTGGGACTTTGCATTGTCGAGCCAGAGTTCAAAAGCGGTGCCTCTTGGGCGGCCGACGGTTCGCCCATGTTCAAACCGGCAAGCGAACTCATAATGTCGGTCGACTCTGCTACGTCTTCGTCCGCGCCCATCAAGTTCTCCACCTGCTCTGGTTCCTCGGTTTCCTGTCGAGTCTGGCCCTGTCCATTCGTACCGACGTACGCTAGAGCGGCAGCCGGCGGGCCGCCAGCAGAGCTCTGCGTAAACGAGCGATACCTGGTCGCCTGTCTTTCCTGATTGTCGCTCTTGCCGCCGATGACCCATGTCCGGTTGTCTTGATTCGCTCCAGACTTCCCGTGCAGGCGAGTAAGAAGGGCGGATTCTCGTTCGGGGAATGGCGGCATCTCCTCGCAGACGATTTCCAGCAACTCGTTGTCGTCATTACGGGTCGCGATTGCCAAGTATTCGCAAGCGCGTTGTTGTAGTTCGGCGTCGAGCACGTGCCGGTATCGCTCGAAAATGGCGACAAGCTGATCTTTGATCTCGGGGAACAGATTGACCCACTAAAGAACAGCGACGTCAGTGGACGCATAACAACAGCGCAAAGCAGACGAACCTTGATATAAGTAGTCAGCAACAACGATCGCGTGGCCGCCGAACAGATATTAATCTTGGAATGAACAGCATGGAACTGCTCGATCGGACTGCATCCTTCGTCATTCGCAATCAAATGGCCAAACTCGCCGAGGATGTATCCCCCGACTTTGATCATGTTTTCGTGACAGACCGGCATTTGGAGGTGCGTGTAGACCGCTTTCGCCGCGTATGCTTGGAGATCCTCGTTGTTGGTGACCAGCTGGACGACCCGATACCAAACTTCTGGGCCGACGTGATCGCCGGCAGTCGAGATGAGCTGCAGTACTGTGTCGACATACCATTCGTACTAAAGGCACAGGAGACTGTCAGTGCCTTGCAGGCTTTATGACGAGGCCTGTGCCTACCTCGGTAGCAAACCTTTCCGTCAAGATTGCGATCTTGAGGACCATTTCTTCTCGAAGATTGTAATCCGCAACCTGCAGATACTTCAGGAGCTCCCCTACTATCGTCTTTGCGTTTGACGTATCACACATCGAGTACAAGAGGTCAAGCCCTCTACGACGGACGGAAATATCGCGATCTTTCAGGGATAAAATGATGGTATCCTGGTGTTTCTTGATGGGCGTAAGGGATTCTGAGACCGCTGCGAGGTGTGCCATAGCATCCAGTCCGAGGTACCGCACATTGGTTTCTTTGGCGAGAATGAATCTGCCGAGGAGCTTGGCGGCGTTGGACACGATCTGGGACTCTGGATCGATGTGGATCGCCAAATTGATGGCTTCGAAGAGCACTGCATTCTGCGCATTGTTGTGCTGCACGTTTTTCGGCGTCTCTTGCGAGTTGTTGATGATCGTGTTCAGCGTGTTGTTGAGGATTTTCAGAAGTTTTGTGTTCTCCGGCGGAGGGTAGTACTGCAGCAGGCGAAGAAGCTTGACTTGCAACCAAGGAATCGGAACCTTGTAGTAGACATAATCGGACGGAAAGTCTCGGTCAAACACCAGGCGGGTGAGCCTGTCGACTGCTTTTTGGTAACACATTGCGTAGGCATCGAGATGATCGTGTGCGAGCGCCATGACGAGTGTCGTTACGGTCAGCACGACCCCGGGATCCCGGTCGTCCATCAACCGGACCAGTCGGTCGGCCCATTCCTCCACCGGGAGTACGGAAGGGTGTTTGCGGTAGAACCGGAGGAGAGTGAGTGCCGACTTTTTCTTGACAAACGTTGTCGAGGTCCTAACGAAGAGAGAGGGGTATGGGTCGACTCTTCCGTGCGGCGCGAGGTGTCACTCACGGGCTGATCAGTAACCTATGCACATCCGCTCCCAGGGACTCTGCCATCTCCTTTCCGCCGATGTTTGCGATAGCATTCAGAGCGAGACAATTATTGACTTCGTTGCTGTCGTCCAGATCCTTGCGGATCGAGTTGATCACGAGTCGAATCAACTCGGAGTTTTCGTGCATTAGTAGCGTGATGGCGAGGTACCCCTGGTCGAAACGTCAGGCCTGAATCGACAAACGCTGAGGTGTCTGCTTACAATCTGCTTCTCGCTGTACTTGTTGCTCGAAATCAAGTTGACCGCCTCCATGTGCCCGACATCCACTTTGTAGCCAAGGATGTACGTAAAGACGACTTTGGCGAGGTATTTTTTCTTCTGATACCCATCGAGATTACCCTCTGGCACAGACGGAAACACGATGAGCAGAGTGAACAGCCGTATCGAAAATGGACGCAGGATACACACCTCTGAACTTCTGCCTGATGTGCGCCATCTCGCGATTAATCCTCTTCTCCTCGAGTTCCCGCACGCGACATGCTCGAAGGTCCGAGATGTACTACGGAGGCATGACCGTCAAAGGAAGCGGAGAGGTGCCGACGAAGGGATACGTACCTGGGTCAAACCTCGCATAGAGGTCGACATCTTGAATCAACCGGGGGGACTTTGGCGTCGTCTTCCGTGGCGCAAGAAGCGGAGGGCAGTCGCTTTGGACCAACTTGAGCTTCAAGCAGGCTGCCGATATAGTGAGATGGGGCAAATACAACAGGTGAAACTAGTTGGGAACGAGCCGTATGACGAGCTGATGAGCAGTGTACGACCTTGCACGGAACGCGGCGATCGCGTGTTGCCTTTTGCTTCCGGGGGAGCTCGCCGACTCATCACTCGGCGCTGTCCCTCGACGCTATCAGGCATCTCGCACATCCAACAAGCCAGGTCGACACCTCTCAGCGCCCAGCCGTGAAGTGTCCCGGGACGGCGTAAAATGCGAAACTCGCGCTGGCAATAACCAAAATGTACTGATACACCTAATCAAATACAACACCGCGCCGAAACGGGCTCGAACACACCCCTTCCACCGCTCCTCTAGCTCCCGTCTACTGCTCCATCGCTCCTCCTCGTGACGCAAGCTCCGCCTTCAATTTCGGGACACCCCCGGCCTTCTTGAGCCTACACGCGCCGAAATGAACCATCAGCGAAATCCAATCTATCCACGCAATTCCAACGCTTTCACTTACATCCGGTTGATCTCACCCCGTGTCCTCTGCCAGACATTCCTCTTGATATCCCTGGCCATGGCATCGGTATCGTCCCCGTACGCTTGAACCATGCTGATCAGCCAATCTCGTTCGTTATTCGATGTGTGCCGGATAACGGGCTTGTTCGTCGTTGCCGAGATCACTTCGAGCTCTAAACAACGGAGCAAGTAGGTATCAGCCGAGGTAATTTTCCAGGCCAGAGAGAGGGGAACTGACTCTTGGCGATCGCGGTCTTTGCCTCGACCTTTGGCACCTCCTTCTCCTCATCCTCTTGCTCGGTCCCTTGCGGCTCCTCGGGCAAGATGATATCGATCACGTTCCCCTCGGCATCTCGGATGATCTGACCGTATCCCGAAACGAGCTCGGACAGATCTTCCTCCTCCTCCGCGGCCTTGCCCTTGTTGAGCCCCTTGGCTAGCGGAATTTGACTCAAGAGTCCCAACGCTTCATAGCTATAACGCAAAACCCGTCGTGAGCACCATCGTCTTTAGGACCGAAAAGCGCTCGAACTCACTTCTGCAGTACCGTCTTTGTCTTGTCCCAGCTATCCTGCAGCGCTTTCGGGCCCTTCATCAGCGGCGCCTTGTTCTGCTTGTTGTGCAGTCTCCGCAACGCCGGCGCGGTAGGCTTGGCGCCTCGTCCGCCGGACCTCGCTTTTCTTCTTTGTCGTGGGTTGGCCATATGTGCAACGAAGTCTGCGGGTCGAGGGGTGGGATACGGTATCAGGAGATGATGAAACCGATGAGGAGAGGCGAATTAAGTGCACATTTCATTTTTTGGCCTGGATCCGACTATTTTCATCGAGGGCGCGATATACACGTCATGCGGGAAAGAACCCCCGCCGGGGAACCCCCTGAGCGGTGATGACGAGGACATGGTTGAGAGGATGAGGGGGGATGAGGGGGGATGAGGCGGTGAGCTGCCTTGTACTCTTCGGTCTATCTCGTACACCAACGCAATGATTCAGCTCGAGGTATGCCCAAGTGCGTTGCCACAGCCTGACGACCCGTTGATCGTTACCCTCAATTAGAACCACAATGTCATCATCCAAAACGTCCTCACCGAACGTTTCGTCAAGTAAGTCTCCACTCGTCAATCCCACACAGCTTCCAAGCTAAGCACACTCACCATCAGACCCGGCCGAGTCGATATCAACTTTGTAGACTACGACAACGTCCGCTTCCACCTCTCCACACCGACGTCCAAGACCCAACTCGTGCTCTCGATCGGCATCCAATGTTGGTCCGATCTCGCGCGGTACGGCGTGAATGAGATGCTGGAGAGCGAGTATGGGGAATGGTTGGTCCGCGGTGGACAGGAGAAAGAGCAGGAGTATGATGTTAGTCTGTTGATTGACTTGGAGAAAGTTCCGGAAGAGGAAGGTGAGGCTCGCATTTTCAAGCCTTGGTTGGCTTCCAATGCTCATATCCTGTGCGCGCGCAGAGGCGCGCGTATCTCTCGTCTACCACCTATCCATGCTCAAGCCCATGATCCTTTCCGCGCCCTTCCGCCTCGCGTACGAATCACACAAACAACTCGCCGCCGCGCACGCGCCGGATACGCCCTCGTCCGAGGAGAAGCAGGGCGAGATGATGATCGTCCATTACCGCGAGGAGGAGGCGTTCTTCGTGCAGAGTTCTTGGGATCGAATTACGGTGTATATTTCGACTGCGTTCAAGGAGGAGACGGATCGGGTGTTTGGGAGGGTGTTTTTGCAGGTGGGACCTTGGCTCTCTCTGTTGCGCGTCGGTAGCTGATACATGTTTCCCGCTTTCTTCAGGAATTCGTGGATGCCCGAAGGCTATCAACGTTGCAGTCCGCCCCACAGGTGCTCTATACCACCCGTGAACCCCCGTTGGAACTCCGAGGTGTGCCGGGATTGAAGAAATCGGACGATATGGGCTATGTCACATTCGGTATGTCCCCCCCTCGGTCCTCCCAACTCGAAGCTCACGCCCGCCCAGTCCTCTTCCCTCGGCACTTTGCAACCGAAGACACGGCCAAGGCGTCCATCCTGCAAATCTTGACGTTCCGAAACTACCTCCATTACCACTTGAAGGCGTCGAAGTCGTACATGCACTCCCGCATGCGGATCCGAGTGCACACGTTCCAGCAGGTAAGGACCTCCCCTTCGTAAGCGAGGCTGGCATGTCTGACGCTCGTGACATGCTATAGATCCTGAACCGGGCGAAACCCGAGGTCCAGGCGGACGAACGGAGGACGGCGACCGGGCGGACTTTCCGGTCGCGTTAAAAGGAGCGTCAAGTAGGAGCGTAGCGTTTGATCGCGAGTTTGTAGCCGAGTGCATGTATCAGAGGGCGTGGGACGCCTCGCCAGATTGATTGTATATGAATGGGATGAGTAAGAGGACAAGGAGACGATATTCGTCACGCGGTGCCTCCACTCGACTGCAGGAACGGCATCGACCTGATCGATATCGGTTTCGGTTTCGGTTTCCTCTGCTATGCCCACCGGTTATACCCCATCTCCCCACCACCATGGACTCGCAAGACCTCCCCGCCTCCTTCTTCGTCCAAGCAGAGTACCCATTCACCTCACCCGACGGCACCGCCCTCTCCTTTGCACCGGGCGACGTCATCGAGGTACTCACTCAACTCGAATCGGGATGGTGGGACGGCCTCTTGGTCAACGGTGAACGCGGTTGGTTCCCGAGTAATTATGTTAGAAGGATAACCGATCTCGAGGCTGAGGAGTGGTTCATCCGCCGGGAAGAGGTGATGGAGGCGCAAGAGGAAGGGCCCGAGGACGGGTTGTTTTTTGATCCGACGACGGGTGATGCCGTTCCCGAGGACAATGGACGGGCCAAAAGCGACGATAATGACGTCCGTCGTCCGAAACTACAAGGAGGGACAGCCGACGTCGCGGATTTCTGGATCCCATCGATGACAGAGGACGGTCAGGTGGGCTCTTCGTTTGGGGTCCTTTGAATCTTGATTTCTGATACCCCGCACGCAGATATACTACCACAACACGCAGACGGGCCAAGATGCGTGGGAGATGCCGACGCTCGAGGCGGACGAACCGACGTACGACCCAACGGAACACCTCGCCGCCTCGCCAGGTCTCCGTATTCCCCCGCGCGGGTCGAGCAACGGGAACGGCGGGATGGCGAATTCGACACTCATGAACTCGGACTACAATCTCGCCGCCATCGCGGCCTCTCCCGCACCCGCCCCGACTCCGACACCAGGGACGATCCCCGTCCTGGATGCGCCCTGGGAACTACGTATGCGCACGAATGGCGCAGGTTGGTATTACTTTAATACCGTCACGGGGGACGTCAAGACCGATCGAGCGCTCATGCAGCAGCAGCAGCAGCAGCAGCAGCAGCAGCAGCAGCAGAACGGCGTAGCGACAGGAATGACACGTACCGTCTCCGAGCCACAGGGACTGGTTGCTACCGTTCAGCCGGCGGTGGCGATGCGGCGAAGCTCGACGTCCCGGGGACTCTCGGGCTCGGGCTCGGGATCGGGATCGGGTACAAGTCGAGGAACGCGGGGCGTGTTGGATATCGCGGAGGACGCGCTGCGCGTGTTTGGGATCAAGAACAAGAACCTCCGTCGGACGAGCAAGGCGAGCTTGTTGGAAACGCGGTACCCCGCCGCCGACCGGAGTTCGGCGGGGAGTATCCCGACGAGGAGTAGCAGTCGGATGAGCGGGGTGCCGGCGGCGCAAGGAGCGCAGAGTTTGCCCGTCGTCCATCCGGCGCGCGGGGAAAGGGAAGGGTTATTTTGGACGGGGAAGGAGGAAGGGGTTTCGGGGGTTGATCTCGCGCGGCGGAGGGTGGAAGCGGATCAGGAGACGCTCCGCGGGTACGTGGAGGGTATTCAGAGGCAGTTAGACGTGGCCGTCGCCGCGGCGGAACGATATCTCCTCGCCTTACAAGCCCCAGACGTGGTGTTGACCTCGCTCTCCCTCTCGGATACTCCGCCCTCGGCCGACCTCCCCATCTCGCAACACGAGACCGCTCTCGCGCTCCGCACGAGCGTCTCCGCGCTCGTCCCTCTCGTTCGGCATCTCCTTCACGCGACGCGCCACGCCCTCATCGGCCTCGACCAAGTGATCCTCGATACCCTGCCCGCCCCAGACACAGACAGGCAGACCCGGCACGCGCTCGCGTTCCTTTCCCCGGAACAACTACACCATCCCCAACGCCGGCTCGTCGCCGCCCTGAGCAAGATCATCTTCTTTACGCATTCCGCCGCGGGGACGGACTGGCCGCTGAGCGGGACCGCGGAGCGACTCGCGCTGGACACGCGGGAAGTCGGGACGGCCGTGCGGACGTATGTGGAGGAAGTCGTCAAGATCGGGTGCCTGGCACCGCACGCGGGCCAGGGATTGAAGCGTCCTCCCGTTCTCGTGTATGGCGGTTCCGAGCCAGAGGAAAGCGTTACGCCGAGAAAGGCGGTCCGAGCGTGGAGGACGATGGACGGTGCGGCCGTGCAGGATTTGCTGGCGCTCGTTGCCCCGGTGGAACAGGTCGAAGATCCCGTGACGCTGGAGACTGCAAAGTCGCTCATCAGAGACGTCGACAAGGCGTTCCAGGCGTTGCAGAATCTTGACGTGCTTGCGGCGCTGGATGTCGACGAAGGCGACGCGCAACTTGCGAACTGGGACGAGTACGCCGCGATCGTGGCTGAAGCCAGAGGGCGACTGGACGAGTATTCCGACGGGGTACGCCGGGTGCAGGATAATGCCGGACAGTTGCTGCTTCACCTTCTGGACCAAGACGAGGCGCCTCTCGCGGAAACTCTGAGCGCTCTACGCACGGCGCTGAACGACGTGTCGACAATGCTGCCGGCTCTTTTCTCTATCGCTAAACGCCAGGCGGGACTCGTGCCGCCACAGCTCGCGGGACGCATCGGCGCGCGGTCGAGCGAAAAAGCACAAAGGCAGGCGATTCACGCGGCAAACCGTCACTCATCATCGACGCGCAGCTCGTTGGCGTCCCTAGCGTCCCTTCGAGATCGACCGGGCACACGATACTACGCCGCGGGAAGCCTCGATCTGTCCGGATACAACATCACGCGTTCTCAGACGTCGCTACCTCCGCGCAGCATGTCGCGTGCAGACTCGATCACCGCCGGATCAAGGAACTCGGCTTCGTCGTCGCTCACTTCCTTGTCGCAAACTGATGACCTTACGTACAATTACTCACGGAATAGTGGAGCATACGGCAAGTCGGGCACGTTCGAGGAGAGGGGTGGGTAATTTCAGGCGCCGGATGTCCAGAATGCTGACTCTACCTCGTTTGCAGAGAGATCCTTGTCCGTCAACAAGAAGAAGCTGGCAAAAATGCTCGGCGAGGACGAATTCGGAGACGCCTTGTTCACCCACGCCCGTCCCACCCCGGACGAAAAGCCGTTCTATCTCAACGTCGATTACGCCGAGGATGATATCATTATCAATCCCGATGGATCGATCAAGGCCGGGACTTTGCCCGCACTGGTGGAAAGGCTAACTCTGCACGAGTCGATGGGTATGTCTTGGTCCATCGAGTCCGAGCTCGTTGTTGATCATTGCTCGCAGATCCAACGTTCAATTCGACATTCCTCATGACATATAGGTCTTTTGCGACAGCGGAGGAAGTGCTGAACTTGTTAATCAAACGGTACCAGCTGCAACCACCGCCCAATCTGAGCCCTGAACAGCTGAAAGATTGGGCGGAGAGGAAACAAAAGCCGGTCAAGTTGCGGTATGTCACACGGCTGTCTGCGTCTTGTTCCTTTCTCATCTTCCTTGTCCAGCGTGTTCAATATTTTGAAAACATGGCTGGATCAGCACTACAATGAAGACATGGATGCCGATATCCTCGAGGGGATTCTCGAGTTCGCCGCCGACATCATGGCCAAAGATATTCAGGTTCGCATGCCTAGTCAACAGTTGGTCAAGGCAGTGCATAGGCGGGTGAGCAAAACGTCGCGGGTAAGGGGGCGGAACTGAGCGCAAACCTTTATAGCAAAGTGACGGAGACGTCCTCCTCCGGCGCATGACCACGACGCCTTCAAACGCCCCATTGCCCATCGCTCTCAAAGTCAGCTCTGGCAAGCCCATACAGCTGCAAGATGTCAACCCGCTCGAGTTGGCACGTCAAATGACGTTGATGGAGTCTCAGCTGTATAATCGGATACGACCGGTGGACTGCTTGAACAAGGCATGGTCTCAGACGGATAGACCGGAAGCCGGTGCGAACATCAAAGCCATGATCCTGACTAGTAATAGGGTATGTTTCCGCACCACGAGGAAGTGACATGCTGATTTGCCATTCGCAGATTGCAGGATGGGTAGCGGAAGCCATATTAGTTCACACGGATGCCAAGAAGCGCGCGAGCGTGATGAAGCACTTTGTTCAAACGGCCGAGGTATGCTGCATCTGCTCTACGACCCCTGCATGTCATGCTCATTCCGTATCTCAGCACTGCCGAATGATGAACAACTTTTCCACCATGGCTGCCATCATGGCCGGGCTCAACTCTACGCCCATCCGACGTCTACAAAGAACGAGGTCATTGCTGAGCGCCAAGACGATGGCGCTCTTTGACGATCTGGACAAGACGCTAGATTCTGGGAAGAATTTTGCAGGGTATCGGGAACGCTTGAAGAGGGTGGACCCGCCTTGTATACCGTTCTTGGGTATGCCTTATGTGAACCTGGTACTGAACCCTGCTGACCATTCTGCCAGGTGTCTACTTGACCTTCCTCACGTTCATCGAAGACGGGAATGCCAATTTCTTGCCCGCGCCCACGTCAGGCATGGCCTCATCAACCCCATCAACATCCGCCTCCAACCTCTCCCTCCAACGACAAGCCCAGGACAGCTCCCTATCAAGATCGACGACCGACGAATTTACGACCGGGCGCCGCCTCCTTATCCACTTTTCCAAGCGTCAAAAAGCGGCCGACGTCATTCGCGAGATCCAGCAGTACCAGGCGATCCCGTACGCGCTGACAGGTCAGGTGGTGGTGCAGAACTTTATCTCGGAACGGTTGCAGGGCGTCGAGGATGGGCCGGATCTATATGAGATCAGTTTGCAGCTCGAGCCGAGGGAGCGGGAGGATGAAAAGATGTGAGTTTGGCGCCGAGCGGTAGGTTTCGGACGTCACGGCTGATCTTGGTTGTCAGCGCACGGATGCTCAGAGAGTCGGGGATGATCTAGCGTAGATCGCGAATGAACAATGCGGCGGTGATGCTCGAACTGGGAATCTATCATTCCGTCTTATAATTCGAAAAATATATCACGACTGTAAATGGGAAGCATAGTGGTAAAGCATAGCCGATGGCATCTGAATCGGATGAGCATGAAAAGACGCAACCTCGACGAGAGAGCGTCCTATTCGGAAAGTTGTGGCATGAATCATGTCATGAGAAAGTCGGCGGGGACGCAGCGAAACCGTCTTCTGGCCTGGACGTCGATCTTCGCGCCGGTCCCTCACTCCAGGGCCCCGTCTATCCGCTCCACCCCGCGTCTCCCTGATTCATGTCCTACGCCAATCTTGATTTAATAGTCATGTTCATAGCGCTGTAACATGCTTTTTTCTACCGCTGCTCCTGCATCTAGTGGTGCTCGGCCTTCTTGTGGATGGCGTAGGGGTTCTTGGGCTGTCAAGTGCAATTGAGATCGAGATCAGCATACCAGATCAGAGTCATTACTGAAGGACATACGTTGGCCAAAGCTTCAGGGGCTACACAGAGATCTGATCAGTACCTGACCCACGGCTATCCATCTGCCCGAGACTCACTGTTAACACCGGCTTCCTGGGCCTTGACGACACCGTAGAAGGTGATAGCCGAAGCGATGAAGAAAGGCATCAAAGGCTTTGCGAACTGTAAAGACCCAGCTGATCAGCATTCTGCGCTCCGGTGATCCTCTATCCCATCTCGGTGCATCGTCCACCCAGAAGGGAATCGGTACTGACGGGAGTAGGCCAGGCTCGAAGTCCGAACATCTTGATTGCTGGTTTCAAAGTTGAACTGCAGGGAAACCGATGGATATCAGCCTCTCCAGAAAAGGGATCTCGAGGTCCTGCGTGTCAAGCTCACAAAGGTTCAAGAGGGAAGCAGCTGCTGTATCACGGTCAATGACGATTGAACACTGGTCAAGATGGTGATATCACTTACCCGCGAGACCAGGCGATTGCTGCTCCCTCTGTGCGTGCGGAAAGGCTCGGACTCGCGCTCTGACGTGTATTTTCCCCCGAAACGACCAGCGATCGCGCCTGAATAGGGTAGCGCGACATTTTCGGCAAGCGCGTGTCCGGTATAAGAGTACGCAGGCACAAGTTGATCCATCTTCCACCCTGGCACTCCGTCAACCGTCGTCCGAAAGGTGAGTTCGCTCGTTTCCTCCTGAATCCCACCGTCTTCTTCCATCAAGATGTTCTGTCAAGAGTTCACGCTCTTGTCGATATGTTAGACTTCTCGAGTCGGGCGTAAGACCCCCGGCATTGCAGACAGCTTTTATTTCGCTGATCCCGTCTACTCGGTCCAACCTTGTTTGCGCAGAGGATACGTTTTGCTGATCCCTATCCGCTCCTCTTGCAGGATCCTACAACCCGCTGAAGCATCAGGATGGAGACCCCGTGGTACTAGGTCTTGTTTCACTCTTGTCGGGCATACATGCACCCCGTCCACCCGTCTCTGTCGCCGTCTCGGCTCCGCAGGATCCTCACGGACTGACACAGCAACAACAATCAACTGGCACTTTCGAAGCCCTGCTATTCGCCTTTTATACGAATACTAGGGTCAAAAAGTATTCGCAAAATGCGTCACGCCTTCGGGTGGAGAACGTATTTTCGATATAAGCCAAAATGGATGGACCGTTTCGGCAGTCCAGGTCTTCGTTATTCTTTTGGTTCTCTGCGCTTCGGCGTGTCCTACGGATCAAGGTTATGCTTGGAGGCGACATTTCCTCTCGAGGGTGTCAGTGGTGTATATGTTTGTGCTATGAACATGTTATGATTGCCCCGGATCGCGTACATTCTATGTCGTTCGTCGAAGATAACAGGTCTCTAGTAGTTTTCGACACCTACTACTCTGCATCGTCCATGTATCATCCCTTGAATGGACGCAAGCTTGTCTGCGAAATACAATCCGTCGACTGTGCCCCTCACTTCGGATGCATTCATGACAGATGAAGGCCAAGTGGTTCTCATGCATCGCATAATCTATACGTACAACCGCACGACGCCTAACAGCTAAACCGAAACACCTTCCTCATGCGTCAAACAAGCACCGCCTGTATACAAACACCTGCAAACGTATCTCATGCTCATGCGCCCGATAGTTGCTGAATAGATCGCTGGTTGAAACCCGGGATCTCGTCCAGCCAGGATTCCTCTATCACCGACACCGTATGCGCGTAAAACGCCGTCGTTACATTCTGCACGTGAACCATCGATCAGCGCGAGATCCCACGGCAACGAAGGGGTGACTCACGATTTCATCGTACATGATCGTCGGGGCTTTGCGGTCGACCAGCACTGACGAGGGATGGATTTTGATATCCTTGAAACGTAGAATCAGCATTTATTCTACCGTTCGTGCGCGATACTTACCCTGGATCCCACCAACTGCCTATAACCCCTCTTGTCGGGCTGAATCCGAGCGGTATTCAACGGCAAGCCATGGAGCAGACACTTCAACACCCGGTCCTGATCTTCCCCTGCAGAGATATCCGGATCGTGTCCCTGCTGCTGTGCGAGCTGGCGGAGCTGGTTCCTGATCTGGACAGCTTCCTTGAGCACCCGGAAGTTGAGCGCATTGTCCTTGCACCAGACGGTGGGCGATGTCGCGCTGGCCGTTTTGCTGTCCTGGTCGACTGCAGCTCTGTACTGATCTTGCTGTTCGATGAAAGCTCGGAAAATGGCCAAGTAGGTAAGATGGTCGCCGTCGCGATGCTTGAATGTGGTTTTGATCTTTTCGGCCTTTTCCCTCTGCGAAGCTGACTCTAGAATAGGGTTGCCGGCTTCCTGGAGCGATAGGATATCAATAATCTCGGATGGGCATCCGGCCTTGAAGGATTCGAGGAGGATTCGCGATCGTGATGGAATCATGGGGTAGTGCTGCATCCGTTTGCCGAGTTCCGTCAGGCGGAAGGGCTTGACTGTGATAGCCTCGAGTCGTAACAGTTCCGCTACCGCTTGTACGCCTAGAGAAACCTATCTCAGTAGAGGATCTTGCCGATAAGAAATGCGGGTACGCACTGAATGGTCGACTCGGTTGATCAATGTATGGAAAGTCGAAAGGATTCTGATTCATGGCAATAAGAGTCAGGATGGCAGATGACAGGTCGGTGCGCAGGATCTCGGCTTCTGCTACTTGAGGGCGGACTTCGTAGGCGGGCTCCGTATAAAGACGATAACATTCGCCAGCAGCCTGCACGCAAAGGATCAGCAGACGTTCTGACAGCGTTATGAAGAACATACTGTTCGTCCTGCTCGACCCGCTCTTTGATTTGCCGCGGATTTACTGCATTGTATGGTTTGCAGCGCCGACATGCCTAACGAGAGATATCAGTACAAGCGTTGCGGACTGGCGGGCACTCGGCACTCACTACCACTCGCAGACGTAATGACCGATCGCTCTTTCTGCAATCCAGAATCAACGACGTATCTAATACCCGGTATTGTCAAACCCGTTTCGGCAATGTTGGTAGAAACGATGATCTTCCGAGTGTTTTTCGGTGCAGGTTCAAACACTCGGTTCTGCTGCGCTTGGGAAAGTACTCGATACAATGGCAACGCTTCGATCTTTAAAAGGAGGAACTTCAGATCATTACGATTTCGCAGAGAAGACCAGCACATACCTGCAACATGCCTTCGGGTATCTCTTTGCTATACTGCTCCAAGCTCTTTACGAGACCCTCGATCTCCTCTTGACCTGTTTGGACGACCGTGAGATTCCGATTCTCTGGAAAAGGAGCGAAAGCACTTGCCAGGCATAAAAACAAGTAAATCCCCAGGTGGTTTGTTGAAGTGCAGCTGGAAACACTGCTTGAGTGCGGCGTCTACTCTGTCCTCCTCGTGATTTTCGATTGCGTGATACACATCGACCGGGTATGTTCTGCCCTTTACGTAGAGAATCGGTGCTCTGCACGGACTTCGTTTAGCGTTGTGTCCGGCGGGATGAGGATCGAAGGGCCTTACTTGTCAAAGAAATTAGAAAACACATCCGCCTCCAACGTAGCACTCATGATCACGAGCTTGAGTTCCCGCATCTGATATCCGCCCCATGTCTTCTTCAGCACGTCCGCCTCGCTTCCCCCCTTGCCCTTCTGCTTTGTCGCATCCTCAATCTCCCTCGTCAGCCGCTTGCGTTCGGCCTGGATAAGCTTCAAGCTGCCTAGCAAGAAATCCGTATTCAGGGTTCTCTCGTGAGCTTCGTCGATAATGATGATATCGTAGCGAAGGAGTAGATTTGGGTGATCGTCCTCGTCATTCGAGCTTTGGCCGTTCGTCTTGGGTTCATCCTTGACTCCGTTTTCCTGTGTCTTGCCCTTTCCTGATGCCAGCGGCTCGTTTCCGAGTTCCCTAAAAGGATTTTCCTTTAGCATCGCCATGCTGTGTGTCACGCCGCACTCACCTCAACAAAACACCTTCTGTGCAAAACCTAATCGTAGTCTGGCCATTCTTCTTGCTCCCGGGTAACGCCAACGTCTCCTTGGAATCGAATCGAACAGCATAGCCGACTTCCCGTCCCAGCGCGACGCCCATTTCCTCGGATACACGCTGGGCGAGTGACAGACAGGGCAGTCGACGGGGTTGCGTGATGGCGAGGTTCGGGGTGGATATTTGTTTCCGCTGGTAGTACTCGTTGATGAAACGATGTTGTTGCAGCATCTTGGGTAGCTCTGTCGAGTGATATTGTCGATGAGGTCGTCGAGGGTATTAAGTTTCAGCTGTAGATACTCACGCGTAGATTTACCGGAGCCTGTCTCTGCCATGACCTGAAGGAAGAGCGATTCATGAGCTGCGGGAATTGTCCTTCATCGCGATCTACGCACAATCACGGTATCATTCGCTAGAATCGACTTGACAAGCTGGTCCTGGGCTGATGGACGACCGACATCAGTAACCTGGAGAACAGGTAAACCAACTCACATACCTGTATTGACGGGCAACGTCGCAGTCTCCGCAGCCAACCTCTTTGCCTTCTCCTTTCTCTTGTCGCCCTCGAGCCTGCGTTCCTGTTCCGTAAGATTACCCAACGACTTGCGCTTCTTCAGTTTTCCTTGCGAGCCATTCGACATACGCGCGAGGTCATCGTCGTCGTTTGCGTCCAGGTCGTCTTCATCCCTCATGTAAACGGTCCTCGAAGTTTTCGGAGTCGAGGAAGGTGTACTTGGGCGAGATTTCCACTGAGAAGTGTTGCTGACATCGTCCATAATAACGTCATCTTCCGCAGTTCCTCGCGAACGTTTCTTGCCGTTGGACCTGGTGCTATCGGTGCAATTCTTGTTCGACGGAGTGTGACCATTTACTCCATTGGTCTTTGCCGCTGGTGATTTGCCTGTTTGCGCCATGTCGTCACTGGAAGTTGAACGTGCGTATGCAATCCGTGCAAGGGGTTTATGCCTGCAAGTGAAGAGTCCAGCACGGCAGCATGCAGGAGAAGAGGGACGCGGAGAGATGGGTGGCCTGAATTTCTTGCGGAATGAATCTTGTTGACTTTGTCGATCATAATTCTTCATTTTGATTCCGCTGAGTGCTTCTTTGATCAGTAGCAGCTTCAGCAGCTAGACTCAGTACTGGGTACTCGTCCTCCTGGTCCTCTAGCAGAAGCGCAACTAATACTTTTGCCAGCATCTCACCTCGCTCGATGCGAAGCCGGGTCATCAGCGACAGAAGAGCCTCTAGAGCGAGTTCCTCGAGACACTTTTGTACTGAGAAATTCACAACGGTTATCGCGGTATGCAACACGATCCTCGGCCACGATAGCCTTCAAAGACGTTGCGAACCTGATTACCGATTACCTATACCTTACATTTCAACTCGTTACAATTGGAACGGACCAGAGCGAGGTGCCGATTTACATGATTGTTACAACTCGCCTGAATTTTGATAATACCAGGGCTTGCGGAAAGGAGACAATTGGAGACAAGAGGCAAGGACCATGGTGTTGGGGGTTTATACATTGATACATCGGGTGAGTTGGTTTCTTTGATGCGCGGTCGTTACGTGATGATCAGAGCCGGTTGACCTTGCAGCGCGAGCAGGTAGACTTTGGATTCCGGAATCATGCCGTCGCCGTCCTTTTCCAGTGCAAGCTTGACGACCCGCGCCACCTCTTGCTTTTCGTCCTCCGAAGTCCCGCCGGCATGCAGATTGGCATGCGCAGACAAGAATCCGGTAGAATCCACACTCCCGCCTGCGCCAAACAGCTGACGGGACAATGCGGGACCGGCGAAAGTCGAGCGACGGAGGGCGCCGGGTAACATGGGCTTTTGTTCGTTGCGATTGATGAATGATTGGTGGCCGTGGCTGGTGGAGCTGGACATGAACGGTGCTACGCGGATGCAGCCCCAAGAGCCGCCGTTTGCCGTAGATAGTAAGCGATACGTCGTTCGAACGCCCCCGCGCAGTCGCAGGTTGTCCACAATCTTGTGTAGGCTGGAAAGCGTCCGGTCTCGAACGTCTTGCATGGAGGAAAGATCTGCGCAGAGGGCATTAGTGAGTTAACTAGGTACGTATATTGACTCCGACTGACCTTGAAAGCATCCCGGCGTCCACAGCGGAACATCTACAATCAGTTGGAACCTCGGTGTGTCCCTCGCGACTCCCTTCTTCCAACCGGTCGACGTTTTGCCCTTGCGTGTCCTCCTGACACTGCCGTCCATCTCCATCTCTCCGACATCGGATGCATCTGACGACGATCCCGAAGACTCGACCTCATCGAGCAAGTTGTCCTCGAATTCTTGCAACGCACGCTTCAAATCCTTGCAGTGTCGAAGCACCGGCTCCGGACTAGCCGTCTCCAAAGCCGATGCATCGTCGAGGCAAAAGTTGTCGTTCAAGCCGAGGTGGTCCATACCCTTGGACGGAGTTCCGGCAGACGACGCCTTGGAACTGACAGCTCCGAGGGTGGACATGCTCTTGCCGAGAACGTTGAGCCTGACCGGATGGGGGCTCGCCAACGCGAACGCAGGCGGGGTAGCGGGATGAGAGGGTTGAAACATTGGTGACGTGGTCGCGGACGCTGGTGCAGAGCCTCGGGATGCGGTCGTGGCGTTAGCACTGGAGCGCGACAGTGTAGAGTGTGGCATGACAACGGGTAACTGGGCGTTACTGTTTCGAGGTGAGTTGGCGTTCGAAGTTGCCGGTGAGATGTACGCGAGCATGAGCGGTGATACGATGTCGTCGGCGTGGGTGTAAATCAAAGATGGGCGACGTGCTCTGTGGCGGCGGATCGGTTGAAAGGCTTCACGGTCTATACGACGATCTATAAGAAGCGACGTTCCAAGTCAGCAGCTTTCCTCCACCACGATGGCCTTATGTTCATGACCAAGGTCAAGCTGGAACATACCTGGACGATATAAGCTTGATTCTGCTTCCTCAAATGCTGGGCCCCGGTGATCCAGCGACGATGGTGTGAGCGAGAGAGCTCGAAAGGAAGGGAAGGATGACCTAGACTCTGGCTGAAGCTGTCGTGATAGGGATTTGAGGCCTTGTGGATCCTCAAACCGGTAATTGGCTTTAGTTTGAGCGGAAGGTAATATGGCGTGAGATGTCAGGTGACGAGTATAGCGGATGCTAGATAGAGATGCTCTGAAATGGTGATAGCAATAGCGGTGATTGGTAGCTTGACTGGCGAGATGACGATGTCGACTGCGGGCTGGTTAGGATGACCTTATATTGACGCGAAGGGATAGGGAGGTGTCGAAAGGCCTTGTTGAAACCGGATCAGCTTGAGGACGAGTCTACCCTGAAACAGACCCCTGGTAACGGCTCGGCAGCGATGTATGAGTTCGAGGGTAAGCCAGGACTTCGATATCGGTGAGGATCGCTCTAGGTATACAATAGGTTGAAGAGGGTCAGACGATGCCCACGAAAAAGATCGCTGATGGATCCCGATCCTGGACTGATTTCCTTCAACATTCTGAAATCCGATGCGGCACGACGTGGGCCGGCGCGGGTTCCGGTAATCTGGGGTCCCCGTGCCCGTGCCTTTTCGCGTGGAGAAGGATGATTATTCTGCCGTCGAGATGCGGAACTGTCCAGCTATCCAGCTATCATAGCTGTCCAGCTCCCTCTGTGGATCGCCTGATCGATGACTCGAAGGGTTGCTGATATGCTGGTGAAGTGCTGCAGCAGAGTCCTCTTGTGGCCCGAAGCAATGCAGGACGGGTCGCGAAGCTGGTCGCGATAGCAGAATATCATGTGGAAAACCCTGGTATAGGTATTCCGTCATTCGTGCGGGAAGGATGACCCTAGAACTTTCTTCCTAGTCTTGCTAGCCAGCTCGCTTGCTAGCCTGATCGACTCCAGTCGTCGACCTGGGCCGACGTATATCATATCGATCAGGATTCACCACGCTCTTCCTTGATCCTTCGATACCTCGTCGTGACCTCACCGCACGCGCACCTTCGCCAGCTGAGGTTCATGGGGTAAGCGGCTAAGCAAAACATATCCTCTCATTGCTTACTGCGGCCAGTTCGTGAAGAACCGGAAACGCAACAAGACGGATCGGAGGGCCGTCTTTTGCAACACCGGCGCAGACCGGCCGCGATCCCGAGCTCCGGATGACGGCCGCCGGAAACAAGCAACTGACGTAATCAGCATGTCTGAATTGTGAAGTCGAGAAGTTGAACCATCATGCTTCTCTTTCGCTCTCATTCAAGTGTCCCCAAACCTTATCTCGCTACAGCATTAGAGCGGAGGAAAGGACAGCGAGCATTCCGGACCTCGAGCTACCTCGAGCTAGCAGTAGCGCTCCGCACAGTGTCTTGAACAGCCGGAAATCTCGCAAACTTGCGAAACAGGGAATGCCGCTTCGATAGTGGCAACCAGTCGTCCAGTCGTCTGGCTTTTCGTCTCATCGCTCTTTCCTGACGAAAGGCCAGGACTATCATCATTCTTGACACCAATATCCTACATTCGGCAGGCCGTCAGCCTCAGACCAATTCTACATACAGGACGGCACGCCCGTCGCCGAGTCAAACTCTGCCCTTCATCTCTCGCAGTCCTTTACAGCCTGTGGACGGCTTCCTGAACAACCCCCTTGTTTGCGCTACCTACCATTTACCCAGTATGGATTGTTTTCGGGCAGAGTAGCTATTCTGCACATCCTCGTCGATCGTGCTAATTCTCCTTCTGCTGTCAGACCTTGCCCCTCGAAGCCATCGTGTCGGTTTCCGAATTCTTGCCGGAGACAATGCGTTTCAGACTCCGGCCAGCTCGAATCTCGCCTCTAAATCAGTAAAAGAAGCTACATTACCAGTGCTCTATCATGCCGTAATCTGGGAGGATCGGAAAGATCTTTGGAACTGCGATCAACTCGCTACATCGACTTTGCGGCACTGTCCTCTTGGCTGGCGACACACTCGGTAAGTGTGATTGTCGTCTCATCTTGTCGTCTTCTGACCTGCCATTGCAGCTTTCTCTTCGTCGACGAGCTGGCACACCAACGCTTGACCCGCCTCATCGCAGAGATGGGTCCAGCCTTGACCATTCTCGCCTTATTCCCAAAGCTACAGATCCTCGTCCTCAAAGACTATGGCGATGAACTATTCATGGCCGACACCTCTTTGATCGTGTGTCGTCGAAGTCTGGGCGCCCGTACCTGCGGCGATCCTTCCTCAGATCCAGGAGTATCCGCTCTAGTGGCCGGAACACGAAGAGAGTTGCGAACAACTTGCGAAGCCATGTACAGCCACCGAGGAGCCCGATATCGGGAACAGCATCGTACGAACGATAATCGAATTATTGATTGCCAAGGAGATTTACCTCGAGCCACTCTGTGACGCCGAGAGCTCTGATTCCTCTCAGCTCGACAACATGGCTGTCCAATCGACGGGATCGCAGCGTGATCTGACCTACCGTCCCTGCCCTTGCGAGCGGGAGCCGTTCGAGCACATTTCCGAGATCTGCTTCATGTCGTACGGATACCTTCTTCAGGGGCCTCTTACGGGCCGGAAACCTTCCTTGCTGCGACTGATTCATCCGGATATCACTATATTCGCTGCTTGGGAAGCGGCAGAGGATTGAATTGGAGAAACTTGGCTTTCCCTCTTCAGACTCTTCGGATTCCTCAACTATTTCGACATCAATCGAAGGCGACCCGTCATCAATATCCTATTCCGTGGACCGTCTGTCGTGTTTATCCCTTTCACTCTGGCTGTAAGTCTATGACGACCTCCAGTTCCAGCCGACATTGACCCGCCTCTAGCTTCCCAAAATGCTCTGCTGCAATTCGGACATCTACCTCGTGCTGCAGTTCCATGATGGACCCAGTATCAGCAACGCGACCTTTGCGGAAATAATGCACAACGTATTCGACCAGTATATGCTCAAGCTAAGTCATATCACTGCTTGTCGCTCCACAGTCAGGAGCCAACCCACAACTCTGCTTGTCGTTGAGTTTCCTCCCATCAAGAGAGATGAAAAAATCAGATGGAACTCGAGAGCGAGATCGCATGGTGTTCGCCAGCTAGTCTTCAGCTCACGAGTTCCGCTTGCAAAGAGCCCCAATACAAGCGAAAGGTTCTCGCCAAGACAATGGGCATACAGGTCTGGCCCACAGTCTTGCTATCGAGCTCGTCTAAGGATGAAGACGATCTAGTGATGCCTCCAGCGCGTCTGCGCGGACACCATGGAATCGCCGGCCGGACGGCAGATCGCTTGTTCGCCACCAATGCATGAACGACGCATGTCATCGGTCTTCTGTTGCGACGAGTCTTCGCCCTCCCGTCGCTTATCAATCCTCCTCCTTGCGGCGTCATCGCGATCGAACCGATACTAGTTTCAAGACCGATTGCTAGCATTATCTCCTATTTGCGAAACCCAATCCCGTTTTATCTATGCTTCTAGACAATAGCAGTGTCATACAACTGTACAAGTGATGTTGTCGATACAAATATGCTCTTGTAAACTTCCACGCCGCTACAGCGACCATAAGCGCTTTCACGGCTTATGAAAGATGCTGCGAGGCCGTATCCGTTACGCCGTCCTTGATATATCGCTTCTCACCCGTGCTCTCAGCTCCATCTCCCAAGAGGCCATAGACGTAACGTTCATATGCGACTTGATCGGATTCCCGTTGGTCTGGTATGTTGCCTTGCGCTATCTCTGCCGCCCTGTAGTATAGGTCCAGATCTTGCGGTTCCACCGTGTCTGCCGAGGAGATGAGCTCGCTCGTCTGGTAAAAGGAATACCATTCATACTCCTCTCGCTTGGCGTCCGAGAGAGTTGGATCCAGCAGGTCGGCCACGAAAGCTTCGATGGGATGTTTCTCGAGTTCTGCACCTAGGTTGGGCGCGAGAGTAGCCGTTGTGACGCCAGTGGCGGACCTTTGTGATTTATCTATTGGCTCGCTGTTGGTCTTGGCCTCGACAAGTTTATGTTTTCTGCACGGGTGTCAGCTGTCTTCCCCATACATGTGTAATGGCACTTACCGAGAGTGTTTTGAATTGATTCTCGATTGGAACGGACTAGTGACGTGCCCGTCTGTTCCGCGTCTGTAGAATCGGGTGAGATCATTCCTTCAGGATAGCGAGATACCTACATCTGTTTGTTTGTAGAGTTCATGGTAAAGGTATATAGCCTCTGAAACTGTGACAGGAGATGTGGCTTGTAGTAGTCGACCCAAATGTCGTAAGGTGGAGTCGGGGCTTCAGCAGGGTCGACCTCCCTTTCGTCTTGCGCCCGTTTCTCGTCAAAGAAGGTCACGTTCTGTGGTGCAGACTGCGGCTTGTCGAGATTTGCTGGATCAAACCACTGCTGATAATGCAGTCTCTTGGGCGGCTTCTTGCGTATTTCGCCCGTCACCCCCAGAAAGAGGTCCATCGCAGCCTGTTTATCCGCGTCCAAGAGCGAGTTGGTATAATATCGCCGGACGTTTTCCAAAAGATCTCGCGAATGACTGCTCCACTGACGAGACTTGGTCCGGCGATAGGTATCCATCCTGTTGACAAGAGCCGAACCGGTATATTGCCATGCGAGGGTATCGCCATGATCGTGATACATTTCGATCAGCATGTCAATCGCATCAGAATCGAATCCGAGATCGGGCGAAGAGATGACGCCGAGAGCGTGCAATTGATGGCCGAACGCCTTTTTTCCGATTGAGAATTGGGCAGCATTGGTGCGGTCCAGACAGTCGATGCAGTTGGTCCGGCAAATACCTGTTTGAAGTTGCATGCCGTCCCGGTAGGCTTGTCTGAGTGGAGAGATCAGTCTATGGGTCCGCTGATGACCGTATGACCTACTCGTCTCGGCTGTTGGCAGGACCGCTTTGGAAGAACTTGGTAAGCTGGATTGACTCTTCGGCAATGTCTTCGAGTACGCCAATCACGTCTTGCGATTTGCTGTACGGGAAAGAGCTGTTCAGTATAGGTCTGGCGAAATGCACTCGAGCCTCACGTCTTGGTAGCCTGGGCTAACAACGCGCAGATCATCAGCGAGTTGTCTCTTTCCGCCATAGACTTGTACCCACCCATATCCCAGGCGATATATCGAATCTTCTTGTTTTCGTCCGGCGGCAAGAACTGGTTTAGGTATGCCACGCATTCTGCATAGGCTTTGAGGAGCTTGCTCTCCCGGGCAACGTGCTCTTTACCCTGTTGCTTGTCAGCCAGAGTTTCTGATTGTACAGGCTAAACTCACCTTGATCAAGTTAACCACCACGATAGGTGCTCCATACCGCTCGAGAAGATCGTTGAAATGTTTTGCGGCAGCTGCGAAGAAGGGGTCCACCACGCTGACTAAAGAAAACGTCGTCAACTATTGCACTACGTCACTCTCGCGCGTACTCACTCTCTATGGGCGGTCGTGGCGACATGTTTGTCGTGTCCTGCGTCCAGTGCAATGGAATGGAACCTCGGATCTGCACATATGATGTATACTTGGAATGCGTTCCGAGGCTACTGCCGATATGAAAAGACGTGACGAGGGGCTCTGAGACGATCTGCTCCGTTTCGACCTCATTTGCGACGTGACCCTGCGAGTTGCGATACTCAGCTTGACACGACACAATCTGGCTGTGCACTCGCCTTGTCGTTGACGCCTCGCTTAAGATAACGTGTTCCGGCGTGATGCCTGGACCGTCTCGCAATCAGAGTGGTATAGACGGTACGTCCCAGAATCGGTACCTCTGCAAATCCCGATTCTCAGTCGACCGCAAAGAAAGATTTCCTGTTACACACTGGCCTGATCCACGAACCCATGAATGAACGGCAAAACCCAACTGCTGCATTTGTGATGGCCCCGGGTCCGCCCATTCTCGCCGTCGTGTTCGTCGCCGAGATCGAAAGCCGGTTCGAGCAGATGGTGGTTCCACATGAAGTGCTGGTTGAAGGTTGGATACGACGTCGGACGGGTGAGGCTGATTTGCAGCGTGTTGGTCAGGTCGTACGAGTAGCTGCAGAGGACATGTTGGCTCAGCCCGCATTTCGAGGAGGATGAACAAGGACTTGCCTGAAGTAGAAGTTCTTGGTGAGATCGACTTGCTGGAAGATGTTTAACAGTCTTAAGGGGAGCTTTAGCGGATAGCGATTCTCGGTCTAGGAGATGTACGCACCTTGTTTCCTCTGATGTCTTGTCCACTCGACTGGTTACAGCCATCATCTAGCAATACATCACGTCAGACTTGGCGAGCAACCTGTCCGCATCTACCTCACCAGCGTTTCATCACAGTGAAAGACTGCCGAGGACTCGTCAATGAGATGCACCAAGACGACCAGCACCTGGCTTACTGTAATGACCGCCCAATAGCCCTACTACAGATCGTTTCGTGCACAGAATGATATACCAGCTTCCCGTAAACCGGACGAAACCGATGATCCCACTACCAGGGGCGAGATCAGTCACCGGTCTCAGCTCATTCAAGCGAACATACTGAAAGTCCAGCACTTTCTCTAATCCTCCTGCGCTCTTGTTTCCGTCGTCGACCATACGAAGCACCGTATCCAGCTGTTTGGCATCGTAGATGGCATGATCCTCGAAAACGTTGAGCGTGTCTGATGCCGTTCTGTCGATTTTGAGAATGCGGTGATGGTTGGAGGAGGATGCTGTGATGTAGAACCGACTGAAATGTACAGGTAAGCACATGTCGAAGATAGTCATTGTGAACCTACCTCTTTGTTTCGTACAATGTATACTTGCTCAATACCTGATCCCCGGATCCCGGCATGAGGTGCGGGTTCCGCTGATCCGTTTCCTGACCGTTCAACTTTGGCTTCTCCCCCATCAGAATACCTTCAGCTTTCTCCGACGCGGAAGGCATAGGTGTCCAGATCCAGGAAGGTTCGGCGTTGGCGTTGGTTACGAAGGGTAACAGGGTGCTTTACGATAATGCAAGCGATTGCTGAAGGCTCGCTGGCTTGTTACTGCTCATTGTCCTTTTGACTGGCTTTCCATACTGTGTTCTCGGCGGCTCTGGGCGTCCAATGCGTGACTTTACGACTGAGAGAGGCTGATTTTGAAACGGGGGAACAAAGGAGCAATGAAGAGCTCAGGAAGATGAAGATGATGCATGCATGCATGAATGGGACGAAGTGTTGTATCCGAAAGGTGATCTGAGACATGCATGGACTGTTATTAAGGTCAACTACCAAGTCATGCTGAAGTTCCACTGCGCACTCCAGACATATACTACTACACGGTCTCAGGGCGTCTCAACAACACGTACGACTACACAACTTGCAGCAATATACGGCAGCACCGAATCATACTCAATCACCCATCGAAACGGAGATCTATCTACTTGATTATCGTCCTCGGTGCTCCACTAATAAGGTCAGATTCGAGCAAGCTGGATCGGAACAGTAGTACTTGTTGTTCATGGCCGTCATGCCATACAACTCGTAGTCCGTACGCTGACATATTTCCAGCATGAATGCCACAATCTAGCTTCACGAGTGAGGAGGTGAGATAGCGAAGTCTTGTCTAGCCTCGGGGCGATTGGGAGCTAAGAGCGCAATTGAGAACAGGAAAAGACAGCAAATCAGTCCGATGGGACGGACTTTGAAGCTGAGGAGCAGACTCACCTAGCGATCCACAAGCCAATGGCTCCCATCGGAAGAGCTCTTCTCCTTGACGAACCCCTTCTCTTTCGCCTCTTGGACCAGCATATCGAATGTCCAGCCAGCCTTCGCATCGATTTCTGAATCCAGAGCCATGGAAGTGTGCAACAAGTCCAGGTAGGCGGATCCAGGACTAATAACGTTGAAGACGCTACGGCCTTCACCAAAGCTGTCAACATCTTGCACTGAGCCGACTTCATGTCATCGCTGTGAGGTGCATAGAATCAGAACATAAGGGACCTTATCTCTTACCACATATGCATACACTGACTCGTCTCGGACAGGTTCCGTAGCCGGCTCTGGGCGTGGCGAAATGATGATAGGATTTCCGCTGAAGGTTGCATATGCTCTCCATCAGCAGGCGCTTCATCCATCTTGTCAAAGGGCCGCTTACCCGCTTCGGAGCGTTTGCAAGACGGTAGGAGTTCTGTCCCCTAGGTTGCTCGCCGCTCTGAACCTATCCAACTCACAGAGTACACTGGATCGTAGGATCGGTTCGTATTGTTCGTTTCCGAGGATTTGCGACAGCTTCGCGACCCGTTGAGACTTTTCTGACGACCTTGTTCATGACAGATACTTCTTCGAGCAAGACGGCGATCTGCCTTCGCGTTTCTTCCAGGTCAGGACCAGACCTGACGGTTTCGGAGTCCGAGTCAGAAAAAGGCGTGAAGGAGCATACGCTCAATGTGTATGATCGTTGTTGAGAAAAGTTTGCCGGATGTGCTGTTGGAAGCAATGAAGCAATCCTGTTGCGTCAATCAGCGTACTCTTCCCCAGTGTAGCCAGCTGCTGCACTTACTGATTGTGTCTGAGCGATGAATCCGGAAGATGCGCTATGTTACGAAGTGAGCGTTGGAATGAAGCTGAGTGAGATAAGGTAACGGTGAGCCATTCGACCTTGCCATTCGACCTTCTTATATAGACCAAACTACCTCCTAATCCGCCGCCGACCGGTCGTTTCTGATATTTTCGATTGTCGAGGTTCCAGCGATGTGGACCATCGGGTGTCATTCTGTCGTCTCCCCTTTTTGCGCCCTAAAGTGTCCAGACCAGTTGCTGGAACCAAACGGACGCATGTGTAAGGTACCTCTAGAAAGGAAGAGAGGCTTTCGTCAATCCAAGTCTGGCGCATTTCCCTCGGTGCAACCCACAAAGAGCACCTAGAACGCCATCGCCCGGGTAGCCTTATCGACCTTATCGACCTCTTTGTACCACTCGAGGACAATGAGCAATGCCGGAAAAGGGGTCATCGCATTGAGATCGGCTCCACTTACTCCTATCCAGCGGCCCTAAATGAGGGGACCAATGGTCCAGCAAAGTAAGTACTACCAGTTCCAGCTGTCGCTCCGTATGCCCCGGCACTGTCATAACGATGGTTGCAGTCATTCAGCCTCCCACGCGGTGGCGGGGAGAGATTATCAACAGTATTACTCATCCATGTGCTGCCATACAACTCATCTATGATGATCCCACCATAAGCCCACAACAGATCCTCGATCTCTCTCCCGCGCCCCGTACATCTTAATTCCCGGACCGCTCCAGCGCCATTCGCCCGTCTGCACTACTTGCTCGCCGCCGTCTCCGCATCCGTCCTCTCCGGCGGCTCACTCCCGGCAAAGTACTCGTCATTCGCAAACGCGACATATGCTTCCCGCTGGAGACAGTTGAGCGCGACCTTGACGTCGGTGTTGATATCCGCTATGAGTGCCTCTGCAGGACGGTCAGTAGAGGTCGAGAGGTGATAGGGGGAGCGTACCTTTCGAGATGTAGTCTAGTTCTGGACGGATGTAGCCGAGTACCATGACGGCCATGGTGTGTCCGTAAAAGTTTGTCGGGAACTGATGCATGATGTGTACCTCCTACGCACCGGATCAGCTGAACCCCACGCCCAGCCACTCGCGCAACTCACCGCCGTCAACTTTTCATTCTTGTAATATGGATTCCACCCGACGCTCATCACCATCGGCCACACCTGATAGTCTTCCTTCTGTAGCCTCCTCTTCTTGTGTTTCCGACTCGGCAGGAGAGACTGCAGCCCTTCCGCGTGCGTTGGGAGCGTCGGCGCGGGGGAACCGGTACGGCTCGGAAGGGCCGAAGAGGCGGTCGATGAGGGTGGATATGCGGCCGTGTGCTGTGGCAGTTGTGCCAAGGCGGAGCTCGATAGTCGTTGCAGGTCGGCATCCTCGTGCTCTTCCTCTGAAACCGGCTCGCCGTCCTTGGTATCCGGATAAATCCTCGCAAAGCCATAATACACGCCCGTCCATCCCAAACTCGTCAAGCCGCCCACGGCATCATCCGGCAAATTGGCCGTCGGTATGCCAAGCTCCTTGCTTCCCCGTCCGAACCCCTTGGTGACGCGGCCGACCATCTTGAGCGGGTACGGGGCTTCCGGAGCGGCGGGACCGACGATCATCGGACGGGAGGCGCGGTCAACGGGCGCCATCTCGTATTGCTTTGCCATGGCGGGTGTCGTTGTGGGTAGGGTTTCGGCGGCGGAGGTGATGGTCATCTTGATAAGAAAGTGTTGAGAGCGATCCTCTGTTATCTACACTCGTCCGACTTGAGATCTGTTAGCTGTTAGCAATCCGATCCCTACCCCCTGATGAGTCATCAGTCTCAATCAATTAATGGCGTGTAATTGAACGCGTCCTTGTTCCTCGAGCATCCTCCGAGACTGGCGATTGACATCAGTCATCATTCCTTGATCAACCCGTTAAGTCTCCCGTCCCATCGCCTCTCGTCAATCCGTCGACTCCTCGGCTCGTCAGACGAGCTTTACCTGCAAACTGGCTCCCCCACGAGGTTCTAGGTCCACTAGAGCCGCTGCTTCTGCCGCTACACCACCCGCTCAGAGCGAAGAACCGGCAACGACCGCTCGTGCGACTCGGGCGACACGGAAAAGGGGGAGTGCGACGTCCACACGTTCACATACGGCTAATTCTCCCAAGAAGACGTCACCGGTTGCTGTAAAGTCGGTAGACAAGGGAAAGGAGAAGGCGACGCAGACGAAAAGACCGCTTTCGCCGACGAGCACGCTTTCCTCGGTCAGTGATCGTGAACTACCGCCCATCGCCACAAAGGCGGACGGCAACAAGCGATTGAAAGTGAGCAAATCGGAAACAGAAACACGGGAAAGTAGCGCGACATACAAGCTCGCGGTGGCAAACGACGACGGTGATCCTACGCAGAACGTCTCGGCAATCGCTGCAAGTAGAGATCACGACGAGGGCAAGATGTCGAGTGACGGCGAGGACTTTGAATACGACGATGACACGGGTTTCGGAGATGACGTTGATATGGGAGGTAAGCTCCTCCTTTCCGCGCGTGTGTCCCAGCTCTTATTTCGCCACCGGCCGCCTCGTAGCGTCCGATACGTCAGAGCAGGGTGATGCGTTTGAGGATGACGAGGCTTACGATGCGTTTGATGTGACCGCCGGAGGTGAGTATACCACACGGATGTTCATAATTCCCGCGCTGACGAACGTGATGCAGCCGATCAACCGCCTCCGAAGAAGCCGTACGAGATCACCTACAAGGCCCTTAGCATCCAGCAAATCCAAGAGGAACAGAAGCGACTCGTAGAGGAAGTTGCAGGATTGATCGATACAGATGTACGTCCACCTCCTATCCGCTGTCGCACCCTCCTGACATTTCTCCAGGCATCCACCGCGGCGACCCTCCTCCGGTACTTCCGATGGAACCGCGAAAAGTTGACGGAAACGTACTGGGAAAACTCGGAAAAAGTGTTGGATGACGCCGGACTGGAAATCATCAAGTCGCCTGTGACCGCGACCAAACCGCTCCCGTCACGCACAAAGTCCCGTTCGGCTGTGGCGAGCAAGAAGCCGTTTGAATGTCCGATTTGTTGCATCGACTATAGCGCGGACGAGGTTGAGAGGCAGACGCTGGATCTCAGTTGTGGACATCGGTTCTGCAAGGAATGTTGGAAGGGATATCTCGAGAACAAGATTATGGACGAGGCCGAGAGTGGAAGGATTCAGTGTATGGAGACCGGGTGTGGGCGTATTGTCGGGGAAAAGACGGTCGAGGCGATGGTGGATGATAAAGTCAAGAATAGGTAGGTTTCTCCCAAACTCTCAGGGATCAAGCTGATATGGTGATCAGATACCGCGAACTACTTGATCGAACATATGTCGACGACAACGCGAGCCTCAAGTGGTGCCCGCATCCGGATTGCGAATACGCCGTCAAGACGACTCAGGCGCCTCCCAGACTGTTGAACCAGATTATTCCGATCGTCAAGTGCGGTTGTGACCGTCAATTCTGCTTCGGGTGAGTTGTATTCCGCCCGAGGCGTACCGAAACTAATTTGCCATCAGATGCGGCTTCTCGGGCGACCATCGACCGCTGATTTGCAAGTATGTCAAACTGTGGGAGAAGAAATGCGCCGATGACTCCGAGACGTCAAACTGGTTGATGGCGAATACGAAAGAGTGCGCCAAGTGCAACTCGACGATTGAAAAGAATGGAGGGTGCAATCACATGACGTGCAAAAAGTGTCGATGTGAGTCGCGCTCTCGTCGACCGTTCGACTCGTGCTCACCCTCGCAGACGAGTTTTGTTGGGTCTGCATGGCCGACTGGACGACCCACGGCACGGCGTGGTACAACTGCAACCGGTTCGACGACAAGGAGGGCGTTCAAGCGCGCGACGCTCAAGCCAAGAGCCGACAGAGTCTCGAGAGGTACCTCCACTACTTTAACCGATGGGCAAACCACGAACAGTCGGCCAAGCTGGACAAGGAATTGTACATGAAGACGGAGAAGAAGATGCAGGAGATGCAGGCAACGAGCAACCTCAGTTGGATCGAAGTTCAGTTCGCCAAGCGGGCCGTGGATGTGTTGATGGAGGCGCGAATGACGTTGAAGTGGACATATGCGATGGCCTACTAGTACGTCCGCGCGCTGTATTCCTGACCCTCGCTGACCTAATCCGCGCAGTCTCAAGAAATGCAACAGCACCACCCTGTTCGAGGACAACCAGGCCAACCTGGAGCAAGCGGTCGAAGACTTGTCGGAAATGCTCGAAAAGCCGATCGAGCCCGAGACGGTTCCGCAGATCCGAACGGACGTGACGAACAAGACGGCGTTTGTTCAGAAGCGGAGCGATATCATTTTCCACGACACGCTTTCGGGACATTGGGAGGTGGGTCGCGGTTGTGCGAGAAAGGGGGTTGCAAGCTCACCTTTGGTTATAGCATCGATGGGAGTTTAGCGTCTAGGCAGGGGTTTGGCATCTACTTTCAAAGGCGCGCCGTCGCGATGGCTCACGTTCGCCCGGCAAGTTCCGCCTTGGGTTTTTCATACTACATCATCTGCACGTTGTATCTATCGCCTTGAATGTTTCGGTCTGTATCAGATTTCCTTATTCGTCTAGGAGTGTTGTGAGGGACCCAATAGCATGTGTTACCTGCTCCGAGAATGCCCTCGCATTGCCCTCATTGCCGCCCGTTCGAAGAGCCCTGATGGGGGAGGCTCGACCAGCAACGTGAGCGGATAGGAGAAAACGCCGACATGGGACTCTGCGCGCATCAGCGTCGCTATGCCGTCTCTTCGGCTTGGCATGGTTGTACGACGCTGAAGATGGGAGTAGCCCCAGACAGGTCTGCCGATGGAGGACCTCGGGGCAAAAGACACGGTACAGATCCGACCACATGAATACAACGTCGACTTTACACAGCGAACTCGAATTCCCTCGCTCACAACGAAACGCTACACCAGATCCCAATCATCCCCGCCCAACTCGACATCATCCGCCTGCTTTTCCCGCCTCCGCCGCTCCTTGATGACCCTTCCCGGCGGATCTTGCGCGAACGCCCGGGCGGTGCTGGTATGCACCGTCGTTGGATTGCAGGGGAGTGTGATGGTGCGTAGTTGATCAGGTGTGGTGTGGGATGCGCTGCGAGAGGGCGGGGGGGGGGGGGAGGGGCGTCAGATGGGCAAGTGGGATTCTAGGGGGGAGACGTACCGGCCTAAGTCTTCCGCGTGTCGGAGGGAATCCAACACCTCCAACGGATGCGGCAGCGCTTGCTCCTCCCCCCATACCGGCACGCCTTGCGTTGAGCCGAGGTAGATCAAGTCCAAGAGAAGCATCGTATACCCAAGCACGAGATGTTCTTCCTTATCCCTGTGCTTGTCCCTCCCCTCGCTGCCGCCGCCGCCGCTGCGCGATGACGGTGGGCCGGGATCCCGGCGCTGCTGCCGGCGTTTCCATTTTTCGCGGCTTGAACTGACGTAGAGCATTGCGCGGCGGTGCATCATCGTCTGAGGAAAGTCGGCCGTCTCGGTGGGAGGAAGGCGGAGGAAAGGGAGGGATGGGCCGGCGGAGAGGAGGAGTTTCCCGATGTGTGGCGTCCTGGCGGCGGGACGGGAAAGCGCGGGATCACCAGGAGGTGATGCCGCTTCCGGATCGAAAGAAGGGGATAACGCGGTGGAGGGGGAGAGTCCTTGCCATTGCGCCGGGAAGGGGAGTTGTACGTCAAGGTAGCGCGTGATGAGTCCCAACAGGTGAACAAGGTGATCAAACGACGCATTGAGGTGCGTCGACGGGTACTCTGTCCGCGCGCGCCGTTCCGTTTTTCATGAGCTTGACCCTGTTCGAGAGAAGGGAAAGAAGGGTACCCACCGGTAAACCGGCCGGGCGGGGGCATCCGTATCCCCGCCACCTCCCATTCCTCCTGCCCGGACGGGGACGGAGACGGGCGGACGCCAAACACGTCGAGCGCCGCGCGCACGAGGACCCGTCGTGCGTGCGTGATCCGCCCCGCCAGGCTCTCCCTTGCGCGCACGGTGGAGGCGATTGATTCCCGGACGGAAGCGCCGCCGCCGCCGTCGTCGTCGGGTAGGCGGGCGCGGGCGAGGTGGGCGCGGCGGCGGAGGATGTCTTGCCTCTGTGCGCAAAGTGCGAGGCGTCGAGCGTTGTTGCGAGTTGTCGTCTGGCGATGAATGGCATCGCCCAACGCCCTGTTCTGGGTCTGAAGCTCGTATACTCTGCCAGCGAGGGACCGATGCGCGTCCAGTCCCGGCGAGGGCGAGGAGGAGAGGATGCGTTGGCACCGCGTGCGCGAGGCCTTGAGTTGGGTTGTGAGAATATGGTTTGCGTCCGTGTGGTTTTTCAGACTGGGAGTCGTGTGAGCGGGGGCGGTGTTTAGGGGAAAGAGGGGTCGGCTTACCCTTGCTTCAAGCATCTTTTGCAGAACAAGGCGTGTTTCGATTCGTGGCAGGCTGTGCATTCCATGCTGTGTGGTGATGGGAACAGAGGGGAGAGGATAACTGATGAGAACAATAGGGGAACCAGAGGATAACTAGGTGATGACTCAGATGACTACTAGGTAGATTGGGGATTGGGGGCACCATTCCTCCTTCCTGTCATATTGATTCCCTCCTCCCTCCTCCCTTGTCCTTGTCCACTGCTCCTCCCCATCCCTCCCCCCTTCCCTTGTCCACTCCTGCTGCACACACCATGTCGCCATTACACAACAGCACAACAACCCCGGCCAAATCAGCCCACTATGCCAACGCACTCACCGCCGCCCTCCTCGCCGGCGAGTGGGGAGACAAGTCGGCCGTCAAGGCAGTTAATGGCAGTCTTCTGGGCTGGCAAGACGGTGTGAGGAAGTGGGGGAAACATACGGCCGGCGGTGAGTCGGGCGCAGCTTGGCTCGAGTTCTTGTTTAGGAGAGATCAAGTGCTAATTCCGTGTTTGGTAGATACCGAGTACATCCACCTCTTGCGAACAGTATCCCTCGCGTACCTTCCCCTCGGCGCGACGTCCCCCGCGGACCGGGCGTCGATCCCGCAACTACGCTCGCAGCCACTACATTTGTCCCCGACGGATCGGACAACACATCCAGAGCCATCGTCGAATCCCGACCACGTCCCTGTTGTGCTCGCACCGATCGCGCCCGTGGAAGGGTACGCACTTCCCGACCCGACGACGACGACGACGACGACGTCCAACGCCTCCTCATCCGTGTCGTCGTCACACCCCTCGCGCGGCGTCCACTCGATCGATACGCACTCGGCATCGTCTACGGATCGGACGGAGAGTAGTTCGTCGTTTATCCATGTATCGCAACATCCCGAGGACGAGGAGCGCGGGCTGGGTGATCGTCGGGCGGAGGAGAAGGAGTCCGTGGCGGTGGCGGTGGCGGAGGGGGTGGCGGAGAAGCCAGTGGAGGATTCCGGCAGTGGTGTGACCGTGACCCAATCCCGTCCGACAGCCCATGCACGACACCCAACCCCGGCACCGACGACAAACCCCGCCGCCGCCGCCGCCGGCGGCGGGACGTTCCTATCCCCCGCATACCTAGACGGCGACGACGCGGAAACCGGGATCCCAAGTCTCGCGCCGGACCACTGGTGGATCGGCCGGCACGGGTTACAAGGGGAATCCAGGGTGGACGTCGAGGATGGGCTCAAGCGGATTTCAGCATTACGGAGGGGCGGATCGATCGCACAGACGCGGGTGAGTCGGCGCCCCGGATGGTCCCGTGTGTCCTGCCCGAAGCTGAGTCGTGGTGTGTGATGTCTAGGCGGTCGATCTCTTATCCGCGTTCTACCACCATGCATTGGGCGACCATGCGCGCGCGTACGAGGTGTTACAGACGGTGGACTGGACGTCGGCCATGGACCCCGGTTGGGCGCTCGGGCTGGCGTATCAGCAGTTGGATTTGATCAGGGGCAAGGTGTTGCTTGGTGAGTCCTTTACCGTTTGGGGAAGGGGGACGGGAGGGCTAACGCCCGGTGTAGGGTTGACAATCGAGTTGTTGAGTCGGGATGAGATCCTCGCGATGGGTGCCTACGCCCAGGCGGTGCGGCTCTACGCGGACCTGCCCGGGCTCGTGATCCCACTGACAACATCCTTCCTCGTCCGCGACACGCCACCCGCACCCGCACCCGCACCGGGACCAACGCCGCCAACGTTCACGCTCCTGCGCGACGCGCACCGATGGATCGCACGCGCGCTCTGCCGCGGGAGCGTACTTGCCGCCCGGGCACCCGACGTGGGCGCGACGTTGAAATGGACAAGGACGTACCATGCGATCGCGCACTTGTGGCCCGCCCGGTTCAGGCCTTCCCAGCGATGTTGGATGCTCAAGCTCTACCTGAGCGCGCTACACAACACGTACATCCCGCACCCTGCCTCCCCGGCCGTCGACGCCGCCACCGTCGTCGGGGAATTCTTCATCTTTCCGAAACCATCGACCGTCATTCCGCGCGGGACGACGGCCCAGCTGTGGGCGCGTGAGACGCTCGCCGCGGTGGAACAAGGTCGCGCCTTGTTGGCCGACGTGACGGATTTCCCCAGGGCGGGCAGTGTGAATTGGCGCGTGGCCGAGTTTATGGGTGCGTGCGTCAGGCTGTGGGAGAGGAGTGGGTATGCGTCCGTTCTCGCGGCCGAGACGATCAAGGTGGGTCTCTCGGGAATGGCGGTGATACTATGCTGACGGCGCTGAAGGTGCTCTGGTGGGGAATGAGTTTTACGTTTCAATCCCAGGCGCTACTTCGAAGCTTGACGCGCCTGCTGTACGCCACGGGCGCACACGACGACGCGAGAAAGACGTTCGAGCTATACGTCAAGGTCGTGCTCAAGGCGCGGGAGACGGCGCAGCCGGATCGGGCGCTCGAGATCAAGCCGCGGTCGTTCGTGGATGATGTCCCGCCCCTAGGGGACGTACCTGCCTCGAGGGCGGACCGAGGGGTGGAAACGCTGGAAGAAGCAAACGAGGACAGCGATCAAGAATTCGTCGGCGCGCTCGTGCTCGGGGCCAGGCTGTTGGCGCTCGAGCACGCGGACCCGCGCGAAGCGTGGCGGTACCTCGTCCTGGCCGGAGAAGTGGTCGAGTCTGGGGGCGGGGCGTCGGCCGCGGTGATGGCGCAGGTGGAGGAGGCCAAGGGGATCACGCGGATGGCGTTGGCCGCGCAAGGTATGTCGTTGGTAAAAGTGTGTAGCGAAGGGCGCTAACATCTCACAGGCGTGGACCCGCTCGTGAGACCGACGTATCAGGCACAAGGGATCGATCATCTCCTCGCGGCCGTCAAGCTAAATCCGTGTCCGTCGACGTACTACCACCTCGCATATGCCAACGCCGAAGCCAGGCGAATCGACGATGCCGTCGATGCTATCCGAACGAGCATCGAACTCGAACCCGCCAGCGTGCCCGCCTGGCACCTCCTCGCGTTACTCCTTTCGGCACGCAAGGATTGGTCCGGTGCGTTGCGTGCGACCCAGGTGGGCGTGCAGACGTGGGAAATAAGGGAAGAGCAACTCCAGCGGCTTCGTCCGCCGCCAGCGTCGTCCATGGTCGAGCCGCCGCCGACGGAGACGGCTCCTTTGGATTCGACCGTCTCGCACCTTGACTTTGCGATCCAGCGCGAACAAACGACCGACGAACCGCTCCGGGAACAGCTCCTGCTCGTCGGCGAGCAGTTGGTCCCGCTGGCGATGCCGTCGGACGCTTCCACTCTCGGCCCGCTCAGGACGGCAGATCGGCTGATCGAGATCATCCAGCTGCGCATAACACAGGCCGTGATTATCGAAAAAGCCGAGGGAACCAACGACGCGCTGGCGAAACAGCACGAGACGTTCATCTACCTGTCCAACAAATCACACGACATCAGGGAAGAAGCGGCGGCCCTGCATGAGAGCGTCGCGAGTGTCGGTAGTACCCGAGGTCCCGATGTCGGTGAGAGTTTCATCGCGGTCGATAGTGGTACGCATCTTTGTGAGTGGACCCGCTGTTTCCTGGACGCCCAACTCACATTCCCACAGCTCTTAAGCAGACTCTGACACGCACGGCCACGCGCGAGAGCCACAAGTCGACTGCCTCGCATGCGGCAGATCCTGAAAAGCACTCGACGAGAAAGCATCGATTCATAGGCAAGCATTTGCATGTTCCGAGTTCGAGGAAAGACGGTGATCCGAGTATACCCGCAAAGGAACCTCAGGGTGAGTCGAAGAAACGCGTGCAGGAATAATGCTAACTCGTACACAGATCGACGGCTGATATCAAGCGGATCATCAATATACTCTAGGCACACCACACCCGCGCATTCACATTATCGAGGATCGCGGACCACGCCGCCGCCACCGCCAAGCACGCAGAACTCGCTGGCTTCTTCGCGGTCCAAGGTCGAATGCAAACTGCTTGCCGAGCTCTGGCTGCAGATTGCGGCTACGTTCCGGAGATCGGGGCAGCTAGATCAGGCATTTGCAGCTGTGCAGGAGGCTGAAGTGGCAGATGCCGAAAATGCAGAGGTTTGGGTACAGGTACGTTGAACTTGCGGTAATCCCAGAATATCACTCACTTTTCGTGTCAGCTCGGGCTATATCACCATACCATGGGCGACGAGCCGCTAGCTCTGGAGACATTAAGTAAAGCCCTCGTGCTCGACCCTGATTCAGCACAGGCAGTCGTCCGACTCGCAGAGAGCTTTATCGGCTCCAAGCAGTATGACATGGCCCACGGTCTGCTCAACTCGTACACGCAGGGAAAAGGTTGGGACGTGCCCGAGGCGTGGTATTTCTTGGCCAAGGCCTGCGAAGGTCAGGGAGGCCGTCATGCCCGCGTTCGAGAGTGTTTGCTTTACGCGCTCCAGTTGGAAAAGGGGAGAACGTGTCGTCCGTTGGCGGGAGCGATCTGCCGGTGGATCCAGTAATGGGAGTTTTGGATTGATATCGGTATATAATGGACTCAACGGTTGTACGTATATTTGTAGCGGGAAAGGGTCATGTTATGCGGTCTGAATGTTTACCTGCGGGAACCCTGCGTTACCGGTTATTCCCTACTCGGCGCGAAGAGCTGTTTGACGGTTTCCATGCGCAAGAACCGGACATGTACAAGCTCTACCGAGCTTTCTCACTGCTCTGTTCCGTGAGCAGCTCCTGGCGCAAGAACAGTCACTGAACAGCTCCTCGAGCTACTCGGAAATCCGATTATCGCTGCAGGTCTAGAACTCTGCATGATTGCTGTATGTCACGCGAGAGGCAGACGAATTTTGTTTGTGGCTTTCCGGATGACGTCCGGGCGCATTGGTGGCGGACCGAAGGCGCGGCGATCCAAACAGGAGTCTGTTAGGCGGGCCTGCATGGCTCCGGCACCTGTCGGGGCCAGCCTCCAGCTCTGATGGATCAGCTCATGAGTCCGTCTCACGGCTTGTGCAGGGCTTGTGTTCTGGTCTCCCGAACGCGTTATCTTATGGTCGAGCTCCGTGTACCGGTCAGTCGCCGGTCGCTCCGTGTGCTGTTCCGTCACTTCCGTGATATTTGCGCCACACGGAGGAAGTCACCAGGCAGAGGAGCTGGCAGAGGATTTGAGCGAGACATCGGGATATGATGATGATCGATGTCTTGGAAGGTAGACGCGTAGATGTTGCTTGAACATCTAGGATAGTATCGGTTAGCAGGCATGTTCAACGAGCTTCCGGATACAGCAACTGATACAGCTGTGCAGCTAACTAAGTACTTTAGCTGTGCATACGCTATCTAACGTTATGGGCATCCAGCAGCTCATCCAGCCTGATCACTTCTCGACACTAGCACCGCAAACACCGTTAGCCCTTCAGATCGTGCCTGCTGATAAGACTCTTGTCCGATTTTCTCCATACTCCAAATATACGAGCAGGTGCGCGCCGGGAACGGTTGTAGCTGACATCGCAACGAAGAGGTCAAGAGTCGACGTCTTGGAGTAGCATCAGTCAGTGTTGCCTGTATCGCATGGAGGCCGTCTCGCAGCTTGTGAACAGCTTTGCGAACGCAGTTGTCAACAATCAACATTCTCAAATTCGAGCGCCACGAAGCTCCGGCGCTAATTGACTTTCCCAGTGAGACAGTGCAATCGATCTCTGGGCTTCGCACATGCCGACAGTTGAAGAACAATCTACGTTTTCTCGTCAGGGCGGGGAATAGCAGAGGGCGCAATTCCAGGTTCTGAGATCGGGAAGAAGAAGAACAGCTGTGGAAGATCGATCTAGTCCGGGGCTTCATTATTCCCATTGTCCACGGCAGTCGTCATTATCGGCGGCAGTATAATCCATCCCTGCCTATCCGATACAACCATCAACAAGACAACAATCCGAGACGACCGACGACATTGCATTGCCGATAGCATCTCGCAGCTGTCAGAGGTGGTGTCAACCTGTTTTGGCTCTCACCACCCCAGCACAGCCTACAGCTCATCCCAAAGGTCTATACCTCCTACGCCCACGACATTCGTTCCACTATCGACAACCTCGATGCCTGCCTGACCCGAAGTCAACACTCTCGCTTTCATTGTTTACTCTATAATATCGTGTCCAAGACACCCGACGTTCGCTTGATACCACCCACATTCGCTTCGATCCAGAGCCCTCCGCTAAGGAATATAGTCGAACAACAACCGCTTACCTTTCGGCTGCTTTGCAAACAATTCCGAATCATCAACCCGACAACACGCAGGTCCGAGTACCCCTTGTTGGAGATCAGAAGGAAGGGGACGTGCTAACAACTGTAATCTAGACCCTCGTGAGTGCCGCAATGCGATATTCTCAATCAGCCGACTCATTCGACTTGCCGAAGGCATACCTGTGATGCACCACCACTCGCCAATGCGCTCGAATGTCGCAGAAGACAGGCCATCGACCCCGGTCTCGGCGCTGTCAGCAGCCTTTCCGCCCGACATCCACCATATGACCGATGCCCTTCCGCTCGACCTCTCTGCGGCCGGGACGCCCGTCAATGCCATGACACCAGGCCGACCGATGTTTGACCCTCACTCCCCGTTCGTTGCCAAACGGCTCGACACGCCGAACAACATGTTTCCGCCGGCCTCTGTGGACAACAGAATGCGGGCACGATTGTTCGGCCAAGGCACGGATGGCGGATTTCTCGTGTCTCCCATGACCTCAGGCATTCATTCGACCGTCAAGAAACACGTGGCTCACTCGAATCTAAACATCTCAATACCCCAGGAACCACGAATCTACAGTGAACGTAACGAGGATCCGTTTAGCGAGGAGTCCATCCAAGGTCTGGGATGGAGCCAGCAGCCGCTATCTACACCCGCGACGGAGGATACATCAATGTTCGAATCAGGCGTGGGCCTGGGTGTCTGCCTAACCGACAGGAATAGTGCCTCTGTGGCTTCCCCCGTGAAGATTTCGACACCGAGCAAGTACCCGTCTACTCTCGGCGCGGGACCGCCTCTCCGCAAGCGGCCTCATCTGGCACAACATTCGACGGAACCGAGCGTAACTGCGCATCATGGCGAGGCACCACAAGGAATTCGACCAGCATCTCACGCCGGTACCCCTGTTCAAGTTGTGCACTATCCGGCGGCTCCGCCTCCGCCCGTACAGTATGTCACCTACGAGCAATCGAACGCGCCCGGACACATCGCGAATGTCAAACCTCCATTGACCCTGTCGCAAGTTCCTAAACGCGCAAGGGCGAACCGCACCGCAATGGCCCGCTCTCTGTCGATGAACAATGCTGCCGATAACTCGGCCGAAAGCGCATTCACCAACAGGCCTCTAGCCCGGATGCCTATTCGCCACGTGTCGACGACCCCTGCACCAAACGCGACCGACAACACAACCCAATCACCCCAACTGTTCCCGGTAGGCGCCGGAAATACAATCTATGGCAGACGGAATCTGGAACCTCCCACTGCGGAGCCGGTGCAGCCACTTTCTGCTCCAGCCAATTGTCCAAGCCTCGAGCAACAGCAAAGGAGCGTTAGTGGTTATAGCCAGTCATCTCGCACGGCACTCGACACACCCGCTTTGGAGTATTCTCTGGCCAGCCCTGCCTTCTCGGCATACGCGCATTCGCCTTGGTTGACGACGCCTGGAATTGGTGCTGAAGGTGCTACCTTTCCGCCCTATGCATTTCACTATCCGCATGATCAGCAATATTCTACGGGTCTTGCTATTCAAGTACCGCCGAGCGCACAAATGGGAGCGCCCCTCGGGTGGCAGCCTCAGCAGCCAGTATACGGGGAGGCTCAGCCGTCGGACAACCAAGAGATCCGCGTAATCACCCCCAGACATAGTGATGTCGGTCAAGTCAGCCACTACCCATACGTCCATCCGATCATGTATGTGCCTCCACCCAACATGGCTTACCTGTCATACCCTACACAACCTCCGGGATACTGGGTCGTGAACCCAGCGCCAACTCCCGATGTGCAAAATGGCTCGGGTCCTCCGAACGTTCTTCAGGACGCTGCTGGAAGGCATGTATCAACACCGTTCGCCTCGTGTTCTGCTCCAGCCGGCACCGCCCACGCAGAGCCGAGCTTCGCACCGATGGCGCGATCAGTCTCACATGGATATGTTCCGGTGATAGGCCATAACCGTCTTCAGCCATATTCTATGGGTCCGCCTCCTATCGTGATCAATAGCGTGAACCATGCGCTGGCCGGTACAAGCGAATCGGCCGCAATGGGCAGTACCCCTAAGCCCGTCGTCCTTCCCTTGTCTTCCATAGGGGAAGAAACAGAAACGTCAGCAGGAAACCCCAAGCTTCAACGCGTGCGGTATCCAGCTGTCGGCAAACGACTTCGACCCGGTCCTCGTCCCAAGCAGAAGAGACAGGACGAGTCTCTCCAAGTCGGCATGGACCACTCGACCGAGTCACTGGGACGGCAATGCCCCCTCGAGTCGGTCGACAGGGTTGAATACAGCCTCACGGCTGATGGGACAACCCGCAGGTCCGCAAGCCCGCTGCTCGAGGTTACCGCGGCGCCACCTATTGTCACTCGACATCATCCATACGAACGCGTCAGCTCTTTATCGAAGGAATTCCTTGAGAGCTGTTACACCTGCTTCATGACGGTCGAAGATGGTGAAGGCGCCGCGCCCTGCAAGAGATACCGGTGCAATATCGATGACTGTGGGCGAATCTTTCCTCGTAAAAGCGCGATACACAGCCATGTGCAAACACATCTCGAGGACAAGCCATATGTTTGTACCGAGCCGGACTGGTGAGTCCTGTGTAAGCTTAATCGTTGCATGGACTAATGGCTCCTTCCCAGCTCTGCGGCTTTCGTTCGGCAGCATGATTTGCGTCGTCATGTCCGCATACACTCCGGCACCAAGCCCTTCGAATGCCCATGGTGAGTCCGATGCGAGCGGACAGCGCCGGCCGTGTGACTAACGCTTGTCGATGACAGTGGAAAGGGATTCGCAAGGGGTGATGCCTTGATGAGACATAGGCAACGTGGGATATGTGCTGGAAGCTTACTGGCACAAAACAAGGGGTCGACAGCAGAAGTCATAAGGGATGCGAAGGCATAGGCATATGCCTCTTTTCACGTCGCTTGTATGCATTCTCTCGAGAATCGAATACCCACATTCATTATGCACAGGTGTTGCGTGTCCGTACATGACGTGTGAATCTATGGCTGGCTTGTAGCCAAGTTGACGCCCACTCGAGCAACGATCTCCGGCAACAAGCTGACAGTCTGCTTGATCATCCGGTGCTCGTGCTTCTGACGTAATGCCGCGCTGGCTTTCTCCGCTGTTGCGCTTCCAAGCTGATCCAGTACTGATTTGAGGATGGTCGATTGAAGCCAGTCGTCGATGCTGGGAGCTTTGCTGACTTTGAGCCAGAACGCGGAGAACGTGTCCCGGTCAGCGAAGTTGCCCTTTTTGTGGCTGGCGATTGCCAATAATTTTGCGGACGAGCCGACGTGTTCCGCATTTCCCATCATCAATGCATGCCCCATGGCGACCTTGCCGAAATGGAGTGCCGAGTCCACGTCCTCCCTGAGTTTTCCGCAGCCAAGAACATACGCTCCTGCAAAGATCATGCTATCGTCGCGCGAGTTTAGAATCTGGCGAACGGAAATCAAATTCGCGCTCGATGTATGCGCTAAACATCAGAACGTTACCTTGTCCCATATCGGTTCCAGGTCTGTGGTCGCCACCGTAAGGAGGCTATCTTGCCCGTCCTTGCGATCGCGAAGAGGGTCGGCAAAGTTTGGCTGCACATTGCGATCGATCTTCGTGAGAACGAGAGACAGCTTGACGATGCACTGCCGATGTATATTCCACAAGCCAAGGTGCTCAGCGGTGTGTATGGCACCTAGCAGCGGTGGAAGTGCAGCAATCGGGGTGCTGGATGTCTGATGTACGAGAGTAGTTAGCTCTTAACCTGGCAAGCATCTACAATACTCACGATTGCATCGTCGGCTTTATCGATGTGAATCCCCAACTTGTCCGCCGAACGTCTGTCCGGGGCACGCTCGTCCCGACCAAAAGCGTCGAAGATTTTTGGTTGTGAAGGGTCTGCAATCATGCGAAGAGGAGCGCCTGCTCCAAGTTGTCGATAAGCTGCAGGTGCGGATTGGAAATGCTGGATAGTGTCTGAGAGCTCGTTGAATCCACTATTTTCGCGAAACATCAGTGATGAGGGAGGGATCGGCGGGCAAAGTGCTCACGCTCGTGCAACAATCAATTCAACAAGAGACCATATCTCGTGCGCCCAACGTTGATATTCGGATATTGTCAAGTTGCTACGAACGACCGACTCCAGCAAAGTTGCCAGTGCGTCGGTATATCTTGACTCGGTGACAAGCTAGAAGAAGCGTTGTAGCGATAAGTCTCATCGAGTGCCCAGTTTGGAAGGGTAGTGACGTACCCTCTGCGCCCGCGCTATGGAGGTGCCCAATCTTATCTGCTCGGATGGTTTTCTCCGCAAAGACAGCTCCTCGTGCAGATCCCCCAACAACGTCGAACCTAAAGTGGCGTTAAAGAAACCCGCAATCCCTCCCTTATTATTTCCGCTCACCAAACATATGCCACATGGAAGCTTGAACGCTATGCACCGTCGCCCGATCGGCCAGCAGCGCATCCGGCACCTTTGGCCCGCTGGCTATCGGATCCTTTTTCTGGAGCTGTTGTTGTGACGTGGGCTGATTGTAGTTACGATTCTGCTTGACAATGGACTCCTGCCGGGCCATCGCCTTCCATATTCTGCAATACGCCGTTGGAAGTGCTTCACCCTTCGTTCCAGAGGTTTAGCTAGATGATTTGTAGCAGGGGAAGCAGAACTTGCCAAGTCTAATCTCCGCTTGATGTTCCAGAGCTCGTCCAAAGGTGGTATACTCTCGTCGTCTGCGCCGACATCGGCCACATGAGGCGGAAGCTCATCGACGAGAACGCTCGACACGGGCACTGTGGTTTCCGCTTCAATTCTCTTGCTCAAACTGCAAATCCTGAGTAAGTGCAGGAATTTATCGGATGCGGGTGATGCTTACCTTACGCAGTGCAAAAGACACTGTTTGTCTCCCTCAATTCTGGCGACTTTGATCGCTTCGTGCAGTATCTAATACAGCCAAAGAAAATCAGCGTATGACCTGGAATTCGAGCGAGGCTGCCGTACATGTCGTGCTGTCTCCAATCCACCGGTATTGTAATGAAAAGACGCAAGATTCAGCAGTGCATGCTGATGTAGTTTCCTGCGCGATATAGCAGTCGTCAGCGTCAGCCGGTGACCGTTGACATCCAGCTCACTTGTCATGGCCCGGAAAGCGATAGTTGTAAAATCTGTCCAACGAATGCAGGGCGAGGGAGTAGTCTCCCCGAACACAGGCTGACTGATAACTGAAGCCAGCCTATTAGCTCATTAAATTCGCACACGAACTTTCCCTCTTACTCTCTAAACATCTTCACTCTTGTATCCAGAGTATCGTCCAGCTCTGTGGACTCTGAAGCGGTATACGACACACATGAGCACGTGCGGCTGCGGACAAAAAACGATACATACTATTGATGATCTTTCTCCGCTTGATATGTGGGTACTCGGGCGGCGCGAGAATCGAATATCCTTCCACACTCTGCCTTGCCCCTCCCGCTATCGGATCTCCCAGCATCTCTCCGTTCTCTCTCATCCCCAATCCGGATCGTTCTCGGGTCAGCTCCATCGATTCCTCTTGTGTCTGCGAGACATCCATCGAGACAGACATGTCCATGGAGACCGTCATCGATCCAGCAGAGCGTTGTGACGCTTTGTGAGATATGTCTGCCTTGTTTCCAGATGGTCCGGGCTGGCTGAGATGGGTATTTTGCTGATGAGTCGCGCGAGGCTGATTGGGAATGCCGCTAGGCGCGGACAGGCGCCCCGGCGAGCACCAGTCGAGTACTTGTTCCCTGATCATGTCCGTCTGTTGGAAGGTGAGGGTCTTGTACCCTAGGTATACTTTCCGCAGGAAGATGCCAAGTGGAGACGTATAGGCCTGGTACGAGCGGACTGGTGAGAACGGGTCATTTCGTCGCTGTTCTGGGAACTCACGATTCGGTTGGTGGTTTGGGGCCCCTGCGATAGGAAACCCGAGGAAATGAGCGAGATCCAAGGATGATAAAATACCATGTGAAGACTGCTCACCTCGTCCTCTCTTTCATAGTATACATCAGGAACATCTGGTGGTGTCGCGTCCAGTAAGCCCTTTCTTCTAGCGGGACAGCTAGGACTCACGTTCCATCAGCTCGAACGCTTTCTGCAGATCGCTCCACGTTTCCGGCTGCAGTGCAAAAGACGTAAGTAGGTACGCAGAAGAGACGTACACTACGCACCATACTCGCGAGCGTCTTCAATGGCGCATCATTCAGCAGTTGCAGATACGGAAGGGCCATGGGCTTGCCGAGAGCCGTGATCTCCTTTACTTTCTGCAGCAGACCCGCGTACGATGATGGCTCTTGCCCCTATCGGTGGTATCTTCGGTCAGCGTTCGCTAATCAGAGCCCTATCGAGCACGTACAAACAACGCTTCCCGGCTGATGAGCCGAAGCATGGCATGATGGTACTTTGCGTTCTTGTTGAACCATGCATCAGCGTCGGCGGGTCGCACTTTGCTACGTGGGTAGAGACGGGATGCGAGGTGTGCGATGGCGATTTGGTGGGGTGTCGGTGGAGGGGTGTTTATGTAGGCGAGGGTGGACATGATGTGGGCGTCACGGGGAGGGGAGATTTTACGGACTAGACGTCTACTATACAAGGCGAGATGAAGACATGAAGCTGAACTTAATGAAAGCGAGGATCGACAAAGTAAACAAGGGCAAGGGCAGTGGGTGCTTCCTAACCCTGCGATCGTCATCTCCTGCTCGCGACTTGATCTCGACTTCCTCGAGTGGTCTTCCTCTCTGTTATTCTGTTATTCTCTTGATCCAACCCCGCCGTACAAACCACCATGTCCAGCAAACGCAATGCAACGAGCCAATCCAGCGCACCCAAACGAGCCCGGTTCGAATCCCCCTCGCAGTTAGAGACCGCCGCAACCGATTTCTTCGAAGACGATGTCGGCAATCAGAGCAAAAGATCCAAAGAGAAGCGGACGTTGGTCGGCAAGGAAGGATACGACAGTGACTCCACGGATGACGGAGAGGGCGTGGTTCCGTCGAGAAAGACGGCGCATGGCGAGGACGAGGACGATGATATGTTTGGAGGGGTAGCGGAAGCACAGGAAGCGACAACGTCGAGGGATGCGATTGCGGATGCGCAGAAGAAGGGGTTCATGAATCTGGACGATATCGAAGGTCAAGATTTTCAACATAGTAAAGAGGACGATTCCGATTATGACAGCGAAGAAGAAGCTCGGAAACAGGCTGAAGCTCAAGGCCTTGATGGACCGATGGGCTACGCCATGACCGGTTTCAACATGAAGACGGAACTCGGCGAGGGCAAGATGACGGCGGACGGTGAAAATTTCGTCATGAACGACAAGGACCAGGGCGAGCAATACGACAAGTGGCTCGATGGTGTGGACCGGGAAGCGATGAAGAGGGCACGAAAGGCACACCGGGAGCAGGAGCGTATGCAAAAGGCCCGCCAGGAAAAAGAGGATCAGGAATCGACGGGACAAGCGAGGCAGGATAGGGAGGCGGCAATCATGCGCGATATGGTGGAGTTGTTGGAGAGAGGGGAAACCGTGCTCGAGGGTCTGCAGCGGCTAGGCCAGGATGTGGAGAAGAAGAGTCAAGCTGCGTCGTCTGCTGGGCAGAAAAAGAAGAGCTGGGTGGAGCGGCAAAAGGAGCGTAAGGCGCTGCTGGAGAGCGGGCCCGGCAGTAACGACATGCACCTCGAGTAAGTCTGACGAGCGATCAAAGGTTGCACCAGTTTGACCCCCCTCCTTTCGCAGCAACGACTCTCACAAACCCCATCAAAGCGCTTTCGCACGTCTCAACGACCTCATCTCCTCGCTCACCGCCCTCGGCCACCTCGACGTCTACTCCATGACGCGTGAAGCCATGCAACGAATGTTGCCGCACGATGCGCCACGTGCCGAATCCTCGACGAGTCAGAACCCTTCGCGCCCGATCAGCGAGACGGTACAGCCCGGGCGGACGGCACCGAGTACTCAGTCTGTGCCGACGGATACGAGAGCGTTCGAGTATCGGTTCTCGAAGAAGTACCTTGCGAGCCTGCCCGAGGGTCAGCGACCGCTTGAACGGGATGTTTTCGGTAAATTCCCTGACAGAGATATTCTCCTTTTCCTAACCCTTTATGAATCTCGACAGGTCCATTCCCATTAAAGTCCCTCATGGAGTGGCGGGCTACCGGAGCATTTGGAGGGCCGGATTGCGAGAATATCGAACTGAGAGTCAAGGGTCAGACGGTGGGAGACTGGGGAAGCTGGCAAGATGTGGTTGTGCCGAAGCCGTCTACGGCAAGTCGATCGTAGAGCACATGTAGAGTTGGGCAATTATCGACAGTCATATATGGTGGATGTCGACCAGTATCCGAGCTGCTCTTCCCCAGAGCCTAAGAAACGAAGCCAGGAGCAGAGCAGTGGGCAGCGAGACAATGGTAAAGACTCAAGAGTTACAAGATAGAGCCACAAGAAGGTGCTTTCTCCCTTCATGTGCCGAGTCAAACGCGTGCCGCGAATAATCGCGCAAGATATACCGTTGCAAGCTGATCTCGTCGTGAACAATCATCTTCCATCGACAGTATTCACGGTAGATCCATTGGCCCCTTAATTCGACTCTCTGAAAGTCCCATCGAGTATACGGACCAACCTATTACACTCAAGCTACTTGGAAGAGGACCCCTCGAAGAACCAGCTCCGCCAAAATGCAAGAATGGGTTGCCGATGCGAACCAAGCAGTATCAATGCGGCTAGGTGGGCAGAAACATATTATAGCCGCTCGGAAGCCCTCTCACACCCCTTGACGCAGTGAGAGATCCCAAGGACGAAAGTTACAAGGATATTGTCGGCATCAACGGAGACCGCAAGGTGCTAGAGCCCTTTCATCCTACCTTTACCTATCCGATCTTTGGTGACAAGGAAGTGATCTTTGGGTACAAGGGATTGAAAGTCAGAGTAAGTTATCGAGGCTGCGGGTCTGGGTTGTGCTGATACTGCTTTCTGCCAGATCGATATGGCTTCGGGCAGCTTGAAGGAATACTTGAGCATCACCTATCGAGAAAAAATCAACTCAACTGCTACGCCGGCAGACGATATCGAGGGCATTCTATACAAGTTTATACCCTCTGGTACGTGTTTCACCGAACGATGTCCTATCCCCATTGCTGACGGCCTTCTGTTGTCGCTCAATCACGAAGACTACACCAAGAACGCCAAAACATTCGCTGACACGGTACAAAAAGACGCAGAGACGTTTGTTCCGCCAGGGGTGAGAATTGCGGCATATGCACCGGTCGAGCAAGCAAGCACGGAGAAAGTAGAGTATGGAATATACAAGGTACGGATCATGCCCAACGCCGTGGCACCAAACTAATCGCATTTTTCGCCTGTCCGCGCACACAGTGTAAATGGGATACGCCAGGGTTCAGGGAGTTTCACCGACGAGCGCAGCTTTTCATCTTATTGTACATTGAAGCAGGAAGCTATATCCAGGTGCGTTGTCGAGATCGGCAATGGGCACGGTCATTCGAACGATGATGCTGATCAGCAATGATCCCATCTCCAGGAGGACGAAGATGAATGGGAGTTCCTGCTCACGTAGGACACTCGTCGATTCTAGATGGTCCGGCGCGACTTACCGCTCCCTTCGACAGATTCGAAACTCGCACACGGACTTCCGGCGATACGACTACGACAAGCTACCATTTCGTCGGCTACGTATCGGCATATCCTTTCTGGTGTTACCCAGATAATATCAGGTTGCGGTTGAGGTGGGTGCCGGGTGTCTGCTTGCTCTCGTACATTTTCTGATACTCCTTGAACGATGCAGTCAGTTCGTCATTCTCCCACCGTTCCAGGGCAAGGGCCACGGATGTACGTACAGATTGCGCATCCGTCCGCTACCGGCGCACTCATACTTTCTTTAGCGCAACTATACAACGCACTCTGGAACCACATATCCACGCGTTCAGAGGTTTCCGAACTCACGATCGAAGACCCGTCCGAGCACTTTGAAGACCTGAGGGATCGCAACGATTTGACGAGACTTCGAAAGTTGTTGGGCCAGAGCAAGGAGATCCTCTCGGGGGCGCCGGTTGATAAGACGTGGATGGAGAAGACGAGGAAGGAGTTGAAGTACGCCAAGGTGTGTTCTATCTCCGAGCTGGATGTCAGGTCCAAAGGTTGAAAAGGCTCGTCTTCCCTTCCAGCGTCAATTCTTGCGGATAATAGAGATTATGCTTCTGGAACAGCTGAAATACAGGAAAAACGATCCGAACGCATACAAAGCACTGAGACTACAGGTAAGATCCACTCTACCGCGGCCAAGCCAGCGTACTAAACCGTGGGCGCGTCTCCAGGTCAAGGAGAGGCTGTACAGGTTCAACTACGAGATCCTATCCCAGGTGGAACCGGAAGAGCGGAAACAGAAGCTGCAAGAAACGTATGCAAATGTGGAGGAAGACTACAAGCGTCTGTTGGCTAGTACGGGGTCGGAGGAGGGCATTGGACGGTGGAAGTGGATAGATGTGTGATGGCAAGAAATATGATGAAGATCTATGCGGGTATGATGCATGAGGTGCGCTGCGTGACGGAACGCGCAGATGCGACTCTCTGCACTCGCTTCCAAGTTCCTTTCTCACATCTTCGGGTGTACTATGTAGCGAGACTAGGCATGGCTTGCAGGCCTCGTCCGAGCGAGCCCCTACGACGTACCTGCAATAAGACACCGCGCCGCGAAACACCATCTGCAGGATTACATAATCATCACCAGAATGTGAATCCCTGACGGATGCGAAATACCGGGTGTACTGCTCGAAATCGATTGAAGATGGACGACTTCTCTCAGTTTGGGCAGATGGGCAAGGCGACCAGTGTACTCCAGCGCTCAATCCATTCTCGCACGGCAGCTTCTCGCGCCCTTCAACCTCACCCATTCGCCCATTTGTTCTGCCCTCGCGATCTCCAGCATCTTCCCGAATATGAACGGTGAATCCGCCTCCTCTTCTCAGGCAGGTCCTTCGAGCTCCTCTTTCGTGTTAGTCGACCCACATACCCTGGCGTCAGTCCCGTGAGTTCTCGCGTGCGATATGAAGGCAATTGCTTATCGGTCTCATCGCAGTCAGCAAGTATTGCCAGACGGCCAGGAGTCGGCGGTCACTTGCGATTATCTATGGACACATGGATGGCTGCGCGGCGAGTACAGTGATATTGCTGTGGTAGTTCAGTGAGTGAAGGATTCCTTTGGACAATGCCATGCCCTTGAGTTTATCTGAGATGACCTACGTCCAGGAACCGCACATATAAACTTCACCGACGTGTGTATCGGAAATTCGCAGAACCTGAACCCGACCGTTTAGCTAATGCATCTTGATCCCAGTCGTCCTGTCCAAGTCCCCCTTCCTGCGAATGCAGCTGGATAGCGCTCCTCCAGGCCATCCGATATGGTTGCCTCCATCACAGGATCCCATGTATGATGACGTGAGTGATCTCCTCTTCGGCTTCTTCCTGATGTCGATACTGATAATCTCGTGTCCCAACAGGCGGTAGAAATCGTTATCAGCTCCCTTTACGGTATGCCCATCATGATCCGTCGAGTCTCCCATGCTTAACTCCCTCGATTGCCAGCCTCATACGCATATCAACAAGTCAACGCCAGGAACGCGCGCAGTATCCTCTACGCTGCAGACATGCTTCAACTGCCCGACATGGTCTCGTATGCCTTCAAAGTATGCCGACAATCCATCAGCGTAGACAACATCATCGACTGGGTCGAATGGATAGAGGCGCAATCACCGTCACGCAATGATGAAGCCTCGGGCTCGTCTTCCCGTGTGTCTACTCCTCTCAGCATGGCGGACGGCCAACAGGTCAACGGGACGCATTATGGGTACCCAGCTCTTGGACTAGAGGGGATGAGCTTTGGTACGGCGCCACAGAGCGATGGAGCAGGGAATGGGCAGCGACAGGAAACGTCTCGGCAGACATCAAGTTCAGGCTGGCAGGATGTGCTGTCGCAGCCCGCGACGAGTTACACAGCGCAGCTGAAGCAGGATGTGTAAGCTTTTTTCCTTGATTGCGGGACTGTAACTGACGCCTGAATACTAGCTATCACTATCTCACCATCCGCCTACCCCAAGAGCTGCAACAACGCGATCCAGACACGCCCCTCACCCAAAACCCGAATTTCAAGGGAATCATCGTCCAATTACCCTTCGACCTCTTCAAGACGTGCATAGAGGATCCTAGTCTACCCCTCGGTTCTGATCAAGAACGTTTCGCATTCGCCAAGAGCACGATTCAGCAGAGAAGGAAGAGGAATGCCGCCCGCAGTTTGCAGGGTCAACCGGAAACGTCATCAGTTGTCGAAAACGTTGTGCTCAGGTTCGGTGGCGGGTCCGGTTCTAAGGTGCATATCACCAGGAAGAGCAAGCAGAGATCGCTCTGGAAGGTGGAAAAGGAGTAGTAGTCTGCTGATTCGGCATGGCGCTTGAAGACATGGATTTTAGGTCTAGATCCATGCGGCCTCCTCTGCTCATCTACAACTGTATAGGACAACACTGCATTATCGCATAATTTTGTGTCTACCACAATCCCATCCAATACGTCAGCCCGACAAGCAACAGCACCACCTCGACAGCGATTCCAGCCACCAAGTTGCCCGCTCCCATAGTGACCGTGGCATACCACGTCAAGCCGACGATGCGATCCGTAGCCGTTGCAACGGCTTTTCGTGCACCGAGAGAAAGGGCATCTGTCGCAGGGACGGTGGACGACGCTGTCAGCGATAGGAATGGCGTTTGATATTGCGATGGATACCGGTGCTCGATGTCGCGCGGAGGCGCGGGAATCGCGATAGAGGCATAGACGGGCTTGTGATCGGATACCGTAAGATCGGGAATAGAGTCGTAGGAGACGATCCGTGCCTGTGGAGAGGTGTTGTCGTCGGCCTGACCGGCAGACTCGCCCAGAAGCGGACTCGTTTCGGCCGAGGTTTCCGACGTATGCTCGTTGGCGTGTCGAGGTCCGCGATAACTTGCGAATAGAATCCGATCCGTATAGCCCGGCCTGCGTTTCTTGTTGTATCCGTCTACCTTTCCGACGGTCCGTTTGTACGTCGGCGCAAAGTTTGTCAGTTCGCCCTCGGATAGGAAGGTGAACGCCTTGCCCTGCATTTGCTGCTGCTTTAGCGTATCGAGGGCAACGAGCTTTCCGCGTTCCTTTTCGAGATCAGCATCGGCGTGGACACTCGCTCGCCGTTGTAGAGAAGTATCGATCAGCGCCCTGTCCAAGCCAGTGGGTGGAGAGGCCAGACGGTAATTCAAGTCTCCAAGGAAGATGAGGTGACTCGTTTGCCAGACTCGAAGCGGTTTATCGAGTGAAGACGACGGCGCGAATTGCAGCGATGCGAGAATCTGTCGGTAGTTGGCATTTCTCGTTGCGAGATTCTCGTCGTGGGCTGCAAGGTGGGCGCTGATGAATCTGTTTATTCCACAACTGTGAATATATGTAAACGCGCAGGCGATCTCTTGAACTCACGTGAAGCTCTCCCACACGTCCTCCTCCTTTCCTCTATTGATCGGGATACGCAGACCAATGGCACCCTTATTTCCCATCCCATATCCTCCTCGAGTCTCACTCCACACATCGAGCCCATACGTAGAGCCGACTCCCAATCCCAGACGCGCGATCGACGGTCGGCCGAGCCTCGTCATCGGCAGTGATTGCGTGTTGTGAAAGACCAAGAGGATGATCGAGCCGATGGACGTCGCTCTGCGGTCCGTTCGTGGCGCGACACTGGCGAACGATGCCGCGTGCGAGGGGGAAAGAGAGGCCGCGAGGGTGTTGAGTGCCGTTACGATTGCGCTCTGAAAGTTGGCTATAAAAGTCGCTCCAAATCCGGATACTACGGCGAAAGAGACGTCAGCTCGAGAACATAGAGATCCACCTCTAGCTGAGACACTTACAAGATTCGTACAAGGGAATCAACTCCTGCACGCCAATCACCACCAGGTCGGGACTGGAACTAGCATTCTCGGACGAAAAGGCCGGGCGCAACCAGTGCTGCAGATCGGTCGGTGTCAGGCTCGAACCGCGTGTGTTTAGGTTGTAGGTGGTTGCGAATACGTTGAGATCGCTCATGGTTGCCGTCAAGAGTTGACTATCCCGGCGTGCAATGGGTAGGGTGCAAGGGTCAAGGTATAAAGTAGTTACCAGGCCAACTACGAGTCGAGGGAACTATGGGCGCACCTCGGGAGAATGACGAATTCGGATCATCGTCTTTCTATATTTCTATATTTCGACCTTTGCACCTCTTCTGCAACTGATCATGGTCCCACTCTCCTCGCTCGCCCTCCCCAGATTCCTGCACTCCGCACTAGTCGCCGCAGGCTACAACTCCCTCGATGACCTCGATGGCGTCCACCCAAACGAGCTCGCGCGAGACTTGAAAATCACGCTCGAAGCCGCTTCGGATGTCCTCCGGCAGGCAGACTACCGACGAGGTGAGTGTTCCCCTTCTCCGACTCTGGTTCTACTCCGGACTGATAAAGGCAAGCGGGACCATCCTCGTTGAGACCGAGATCGCAACTCCCCGCATCTCAATCCCAATCCGCGGCATCCCTTCTCCGTCGAGACACCCCTGCCACACGACAGAGCGAGCAACCGACACCGACGGCCTGGTCCACGGGAAGCCGCGCGATCGATCATTTGCTCCTTCCGCCGCCGTTCGTCCCGCGCCGCGCGGATGACGAGGAGACGAGAGGAGGCGTGAGGCAGGGTATGGTGCTTGAAGTTGCGGCGCCGCCGGGGGTGGGCAAGACTTCGCTTTTGCTTCGCGTGGCGATGAGCGCACGTACGTCCCCTCAAGCGCCGGAAGTTCTTCTCGTACGTCTCACTTCTCCGCAAGGCGAGTGGTGCAACTGATGAATGCAACAGGTAGACACGGAAGGCGGTCTTTCCCCGCCGAAACTTGGCCGTGCAGCCACCGGTTTCCCCGCCGAAGTCCTGGACGGGATCCACCTCGTTCGTCCCCTGACTCAACCGGAGATGATCGCGTTCTGGCATACCCTCGAAGACTGGCTCGTGGCGCATCCCAAGGTGGCCCGTCTCCCAGTCCGGGTTTTGGAGAGAAGCTGATTCCGAAGAATAGGTAAAGCTCATTTGCGTCGATACGCTTTCGTTCTTCTTTCGGAATCCGGCGTTGGACCTGGGAACCAAGAAACGCCTGCTCGACATGTCAGTCGTCGTCCCGACTCAAACATTACACGACTGACGTCTGCAACAGGGTCAAGCAAAAAATCGCAAAAGCATCCACCGTCTACTCATGCGCCGTGCGTCCTCTCCCCTTTCACCTGCTGTCCACCGTTTAACATTCCGGTGAGCAGATCCTCATTGCCAATCAAATGGCTACGAAACTCCTCACGGCGGATAACAAGCCCGCCGCGACCTTTGACTCTGGCGACCGGGCGATTCTCATGCCGCAGCTCGGTACGTTTGTTTTTGCGCTCGGCGATAGCAGGGGGCTGATACGGGGTAGGTGATCTATGGGTGACCCCGCGGACGCTGAGGCTCTCTTTGTTTCGGTCCGGCCCGGGCACGGGGAAACGGTGAGTCGCCAAGCGTCGGCGTCCTTAGGAAGAGGGGCTAATGACGGGCGTTCAGGTACGCGCATGTTCAGGCCCAGGCGGGGGAGAAGGGGGAACGGCCGTGGGCTGCGTTCGAAATTGATGTGAGTTGCACATGGGGGATGATAGGGCTATTGCTGATTTCGAGTAGGAGCATGGATTGGTGGTGGATGTTCCGGTGGCGAAAAGGGACGCCGAGCAGGAGTAAGGGAAGGCAGGCGTTTATTTACGGCACGATAGCATGGACCACGTTGTATTTCGCGCAGTAGTCTACAATGGATTAGGCCCGCCCCTTGGCCTTGCTCCTCTGCGGCTTCTTCGCCGGCGGCGCCTCATCCTCGCTCGATTCCTCCGCAAGCTCATCCTCGTCCTCGCTGACATCCCCAGCGTCAACCTCGTCATTCCAATCCTCACCGTCGTCCCGCTCGCCGCCCTTGGCGAACCGATCCTCGTACTCGAATTCGTCGTCTTCGTCTTCCGAGCTGAAACCGGCGACGTCGACCTCGTCATCATCCACGATCACCTTGTCGGCGTCGGAATCCTCCTCTTCCTCGCCCTCCGCAGCCTGCTTCTTCTTGGGCTTCTTGGCGTCCAGGGCGGCCTGTTTGCGTGCAACGTTGGCCTCTTGCTGCTTACGTCGGGCTTCGCGCGCCTTGCGCTTGGCGACGTGTTCGGCTTGTTGTGCGGCGGCGTCGGCCTTTGATTTGTGGACTGTGCGGAATCGTTAGCTCCGCAATCACAGAGATCGGCAGAGGGCAACTTACCAAACTCGTGGAACACGGTTTCCCCTTCGCCCTTCTTACTGCCCACCAATCCCTCTACGATCTTGACCAACCTCAACTCCATCCTCGGGCCCATCTCGACCAACCTGACGGCTTTCCTGCTCCCCTTCTTGTTCCCCCTGCCGACATAATCCTCCGGCAACTCGACCGCATTCGAATCACTCTCCGCCTCACTACCCTCCGTCTCGGACGCGGAATCGTTCCCCGTTGTGCCCGTATACCCGGACGCCTCCGAGGGTGTGTTGGATTCGGCACGGGACCGACGTAAAAGGTAGTCTGCAATGTCCTCGGCGTTCCCGAGGTCGACCTTGGCGGGTCGGGAGGAAGAGCCGGCGGTGAGGATCTTGCGTACCCGTCGAGAGACGCCGTGTGGACGGACGGAGATGGTGTAGTGTCGTACGGAGATCAAGTTAGATTCGGATTGGTAGGAGATGAGAAGCACTCGGCGGAAGGAAGGCAGGGCGGACTGCAGGAGCAGGTCAGTCTGGAGAATGTTCCGGGGTGACGGGGTGGACCTACCCTCTCGACCTGAATTGGAGGGAACATGCCCTGGAACATGGACGCCATGAGCTTCAGCTGCGGTTTCGGTGGCTGTCCCGGTTGCTGCTGAAAGTTGTTCAAAACGAGCTGCACGAAGCGACGTCAGTCATGTTTCGACAGTAATTCATGGGAGGTACTCACCAGCGGCGGCGTTCGGTATTCTCCACCAGGCGCCTTGCCCAAGTTCCGCATCGACGAATTAATCAAGTCCCTACTCACGCATCAGCACCACGCCAAACAACGACCCGCGGCAACTCACTTCATCAACGAATACCTCTCCACCCTAAAAGTCAACGTCGGTCCCGCCGGCACCCTCGCTATCCTCAAGTGCACATTCGCAGCTTCCGTCAAGGTGAAAATCATCATATGCGAGACGCCCAACGGTCCGGCCATGACGAGGTAGTCCCGGAGTCGGGCGGCACCTCGTTCCTAAAAGAACGTCAGAGTGGTTCCGTGGCACAGGGGAGCAAAACGTACACGTAGACGACTGGCCGTTCCGGGTTCCATTACTTTTCGCATGTCCTTGACGAGCTGGGAGACGCTCCGTGTCACCTCGCCGGACTAGAGGGGAGTTGTAAGCGGGAGGAGCGGCGAGGCTGGGGACAGACTTGCCTTGATAACAAACGACTTGGGACCCTTGTCCTCTTCGGCTTCTGCATTTGCGCCCTTTGTGTGGGTTCGGTTCTTTCTTCGCTTTGCCATGGTGTGTGGATTGGTAGTATATGAATAGGATACAGGCTGTCCTTCACCTCCCCACATCTCTATCACTGAAACTTCTAAAATCCGTTCAAACGCGACCTCCACCAGAAGCAACACGTGACTAGCTGGGGTTTCATCTCGCGATTAAGGTACTGGTACAACTCCTGACTATTTCACAATCCCTGCGGCTACCATCTAGGCACTCCCATTTCGGCGAGGCCACGCAACAATGAGGAACTCGACCACATCCTTTGCCAACAAATCCGGGTGCTCAATTGCCGCGAAATGTCCTCCTGAACGCCCGCGGTCAGCGCCCATATCGCACGCTCGGGACGAGACCCACCCTGATCATGCTCTGCAAACGAGACCAAGTTCCCCGTCTTCTCCGCCCACGCTCGGGGAACAGGCATCAACTCTTTCGGAAACAACGAGTACCTGCCCAACTTATCAGCCTTGAACGCGCGACAATGGCGCACAAGACTCACCCCATCGGTTTCTCCACATACGTCCCTCCCAATTTCCTACCCAAATCCCGCGCGCCCTCACCGGGACGCTTCGTCGGATCCGGATGGTCCACCTTTGTCCATCGATACGGGTACACACTCGTCGCGAAGGACTGGGTGAGCCAGTACAGCGTCAACCATTGCAGGACGACCTTCATCGGCGGGGTCTCGTCCGTCCATTCGTGAAGTTTTTCACCGACCCATGCGGCGAGTGCGAGCGGGGAGGCAGAGACCGTAAACCCGATCGTGGAGGGGCGGGTTGAATGCATCATTGCGTAAGCTGAGCGAGTGGCGTGGAAATCTTGGAGACGTTTTACGCGCTCGGTGTCGGTCGAGTTGAGGCTGATCCCGGGAAATTGATCCGGTCCTCGGACGGGGATCATGTTGACTGCGAGTCTGCAATCAGCTCTTATTTCTCCTCGAGCGACGCAGGGGCATACCGTGGATGACTAGAGGCAATCAGCATCAGCGCCGCCACCTGCAACCTAAAAAAGAATGCTCACTTTTACACTCATTATACCGACAAGCCAACAGTCGGGCGATGAACGCCCCTAGGTCCCCACCCTGCGCGGCATATTCCTTGAATCCAAGGCCCATCATAAGCCCATGGGCGACCCTTGCCATACCTTCGATGGAAAAATCCGCATCGCGCGGTGGCGGAGAACTATGCAGGTATCCGGGCAGACTGAAGGAGCAAAGTCGGTATGCGCGGCTCGGAGGGGGAAGGGGAAACAGCTCACCTCATGATAATCAGATGCAACGGCGGCGCACCAGCCTTTTCCAGCGCCTGAATCATTGGCGTCAATTCGAACAACCCCATCCCCGGCCACCCATGCAACAGTATCAACGGAATCGCGTCCTCCTCCGAACTCATCTTTCCGACAAAGTGAACGTCAAACGTGTGTTCCCGCCCCGTCTTGGGATCCGTATCGTCTACCTTGGCCATGAACTGTGGTAATTCCTCGTTCAATTCGCGCTGGCGGGAGATGAAATCGTACTCGAGCCAGGCAGTGCGGATGGCTTTCATGCTATCCATGGAGATGCCCATCGATTCGTCGTGTATCGAAGCGTTCTCGTACGTATCCGGGCCGAGGGGGGACAGCCGGATGAGGGTCTTCATGTCGTCCACCTCTTGTTGGGTGTGGGAGAGTCGGAAGGGCTGGATGGGGATGGTGGCATTTTTGAAAGGATGAGCTGTCATTCTGGCGATGATGAATTGGAACGCAAGTAAGCTGCAGCGTTCGCGATGCAGTGCTTATATATCTTCCCTGCTCCCTGCTGGCCTCACATGGCACATGCGCACGTCACTACTCGTGCAAGTAGAGTGGAGGCTCAACTGAAACGCGGGGCTCCAGATGCACGTGACACTGATAACCAAATTTCGTCAACCAGTCACCCGCGCCGGCTGTCTCGTGAAGCAGCTCAAGAGGTTCATCGGTCCAGACTCGGACTCAGACGGTATATCCACGTTGACCTCATTCCAAGACAAGATGCCCGCCACCACTGTTACTGCTGTTCCCGCGACCGCCCTCAAGCGAAAGCAGAGGGACCAGGAGCAAGAGAGCGACGACGAGGGAAGCGATGTCGTGAGTCCTGTTCCTTGATACGCCTTGTTTGGAGATCCGGTCTCATCCGTGCGTTCTCCCGTAGAGCATGGTCAACGTAGACTTTGACTTTTACAACCCGAACCCAGAGGTCGATGAGTATGCACCTTTCTAGATCATTGCTATTGTGCAATACTGACGGTTCCTCCAAGCATCGCACTCAAGCGTCTCCTCCGTCAACTCCTCTCTTCGGACGCGAAAGAATTCGACATCCACGCCCTCGCCCAGCTCGTACTTTCTCAGGCCGTCCAGATGGGAATCGGAAGCACCGTCAAAGTTGATGGCACGGAGAGCGATCCGTATGCGTATTTGAGTCTGGTGGATTTGAACGGTTGCGCAGTGAGTATTCCGTGGAAGTATGTTTGCTTCAAAGCTGAGCCCTCCTGTGTACTCCTGTGTAGAAAGAAGCACCGATTCAAGCACTCCTCACATACCTCCTCGACAGCCTACCCAAATCTTCTCCCCTGCGAGACCTGCTCGCTTCCGTCTCCTCGCCAACAGCGGCGAACCGTATAGCCCTCGTCATTTCGGAACGGCTGATAAACTTGCCCGTGCAATTGATGCCGCCAATGTGGAAGTTTCTGCAGGATGAGTTGGAGAATGCCAAGAACGAGGTGAGTACGGATCCCTGGCGTTGTTACGGGCTTGGACTGACTCTTAGTGGTAGGGAAACAAGGAGATGAACTTTACGCATTATCTTTTGATCTCGCGTGTGTACAAGTTTGACGGAGCAGAGGACGACATGGACATGGGCGAAGCGCAGAACAAGTGGGTCGTTCTTGCCGACCTAGCGACGTAGTTGCTGACCGCAGTCCGGCACACGCAGACCGGCTTCCAAGAAATCAAAGAAGCAGTCAACACAGAGCACATCCGGTATCCCTGGCGGACTGATGCACTACCACCCGGAAGAAGAATTCCTCGAACGTGTATGTCCCCTTCTCCGCCTCACACAAGCCTTGACTCATATTCCTCCCCCAGTCCGCGCTGTACACCCATACATATCCCTTCAAGAACGCCCAGCCGCGGGATGAAGAGTCGTTCAGTGTTGAGCAGAAGGGGAGGTTGAGTGTGTATGAGAGTGGCAAGTTGGGTGAGGCAATCAGGGCCATGGAGGAGGCCGTGCAATAGGCGTGGGCGGAAGTGCGTGCATATAGATGTGTTTCGAGGAGGGTGTGGACCGGCGAGTTGTATTTAGTTCATGTCCCGCAGAGGACGGACGTCAGGAACGATAGGTCTCTTGCAGCCGGGGCGACTGATGGCATGACACTACATGTTTGTGACACGAGTCCAAGGGATTTCCAAGGGGGACAACAGCAACCGCACGGGCAACACGGTACGCATGGCTCATTCGTCCAGCGGACAGGCGAAGTCTGAACGTGCGGGCAACGGCGTGACTTCGCAGCGGATAGCGTGCATGAACAGTATTTGACGCTTTGCCGTCCCTGGACAGACACAACAAAGCCTCCGTGTCCTAACCCCCTAACGGCATAACCAGCAGCATGACCCGGACTGTCCGATTTGGTCGAGACACACATTATTCCATTCCCCCCGACACATACAAAAAGAGCTAAAAGTACATGTACATGACGCAGGAGAATGATAGCTGTTGGTGTTCCCGTCTTTCTGATTTTTGTCCTGTTGTCTATAATGCTGGATACTTGATCGCTTAGGCCTGCAGGAGAGGTGTAAGCAAAGGGGCGGGTGACAAGCAGGGCAGGCAAGGCACGTACGGTGGATTCCTTCAAGTACTGTCAGGTGGAGAAGCAAGGGAGAGTCAATGAGACTGAATCTGCACAGCGTTGTCAATCGAGGCTTACAGTGATCAAGTCGTTCCTGTCCTTGGGCTTCTTGAGGCCGGCGAAGGCCATCTTGGTACCAGGGATGTACTTCTTGGGGTTCTCGAGGTACTAGCGGAGATGACGCCGTCAGCTCGAGCCCTTCTTCGCACTCTGGCAGGGCACTCGGCATCCTCTACCCACCTCGAACAAAGTGTTCTCCTCCCAGACGACACCCTTGTTAACGTTGGCGGCGGTGTAAGAGAAACCGTCGACCTGGCCGGACTTTCGGCCGAAGAGACCGTGCAATGCAGGCCCGACCTTGTTGGCACCTCCAGCTTCAACGGTGTGGCATTGAGCACATCGGGTCTTGAAGAGACCGGCACCCTTGGCAGAATCACCTGGAAGGAAATTGCATGTCAGCCATGGTGGTAATGGCGGGGAGGGGATGTTGGCTTACCCTTTTCGAAACCCATTTTGTATTAGATAGAGTGCAGATGGAGTTGTACGGTGGCGAAGACGACAAGTATCCAATAAAGGTTATATCAACGCGAACGATGGCAACGACAAGATATCAATCGATGCGAGACCAGAATTTCCGACGAGATCGAATGGCCGGAAGGTGTGCGCCTAGGCGGCTGACGTTGCGCGCCTTTGTTTGGGACGCTTGGGACGAATCAGATCGCGGCAGTTTGAGAAGAACGGAAAACCACTTTTCCGGCCCGTTCCGAACCAATGACGGCCGCCGGAATGGAAAGGGGAGCAAGTTGGCCACGTCATTCCGTAGGATTGCTCGAGGTTGAATGGTGGAATCAGCTTCTTGCTTCATGCTTCCTTTGCTGCTTCGGCCTTTTCATCACCTGGAATCTCAGCCATACTGTTCAGCTGCAGAGACGACCGTCCCATCTCGGCGTGGGTACCGGTGCCGCTGTCAAACAGTGCGGCCGGTAATCTGCAAGATGGTCAAAGAAGTCAAGGACGCGCTCTGCTTTCGCAGGTTCAACATCGCATACCAGTCTCAAACAAATGCTCTGCTCTGGCGACAGTCATATTCAGGGTATCGACGTTGATGAGCTGCAGCAGCCGAGGCAATGGAGTTGAACAGTATTTGACCGACTCGACAACTTCAACAAGTCACCATCGCTCGGTGTTGTGCAACGCCGAACAGGGTCCGGAAGTGGAGACCCAGGTGGAGGTCCGAGGTGATGGGAACGACTGCCATGACGGTATGTCTGTATTCCCATCCCCATCTGCTATTCTGACTTCGCCCATGCTGTTTCGACGATAAGACGTTCTGGTATATAAAGACTTCTCATCCTTCCTGCTAACTGCGCGCCAACAAGTTTCCGCCCAACGAGATCGCCTCAATTGCCTCAGCACAACGCACAACCACCATGTCCCACGTACGACCCAAGGAATCCTACAACCTGGACGATGTCGTCAAGGAGAACAAGGGCAAGATGGAGTATACCTACCTCGGCAAGTCTGGTCTTCGAGTCAGCAAGATCTGTCTGGGCATGATGAGCTAGTGAGTCCCAGTGCAATTCTGGAATCGAGTGAACGAGTACTGACAGGTAATAAATTAGCGGTGACAAGAGATGGGGTGAATGGATCATCGAAGGTATGTCGTTGGCCACGACGAGCTAATGTCCTCTCTAACCCTTCTATCATCGCAGAGGAAGAGTCTCTCCCCCTGATCAAAGCCGCTTACGACGCCGGTATCAATTTCTTCGACACGGCCGACATCTACTCGAACGGCGTCAGTGAGGTCATTACCGGCAAGGCCATCAAGAAGTTTGACTTGCCCCGGAACGAGATCGTGGTCGCCACCAAGTTGTTTGGAACTGTTGCTCGAAACTGGGAAAAGGCGAGTTCAGGTATCGGTGGAGTGAGTGTACAGGGCTGATAGCTTGGCCTTGCTGCAGTGTATCGGAGTGGAAAAGGACGTTCTGGAAAAGGAGTACCGACATGCCAACAACGGCGGTCTGAGCCGAAAGCACATTTTTGACGCGGTCGACGCCAGTCTGAAGCGACTCGATGTAGAGTACATCGGTACGTTCGCTCCTAGCGCGCCTGTGGACGTGTGCTGATCTCCATCCTCGTAGATCTGCTGCAAATTCACCGGGCCGATCCTCATGTCCCGTATGAGGAGACGATGCGAGCATTGCACGACGTCGTTCAAAGCGGCAAAGTCCGATGTAGGTTGACTCCTTCAGCCTGTAACTTGATCGCTCATCCCATCCGCTTGCAGATATCGGCGCATCCTCCATGTGGGCATGGCAGTTCATGGAGTACAACATGATTGCGCGAATGAACGGCTGGACCGAATTCATCTCGATGCAGAACTTCTATGCGGCGAGTTATCGAAACGAGGAGCAGGAGATGTTGCCTTGCTGCAAGAAGCTCGGCGTGGGAGTAATCCCGTGGAGTCCGCTGGCCGTGAGTCGATTGAAAGACTGGCTGAGTTTCAGAGCTGACCCTGGTTGTTGCAGGGCGGATTGTTGACTAGGCCGCCCAAGCAGTTTGCGGAGACAAGTCGAGGAAAAGTAAAGATCAGTCAGGCCCAAAAGTGTGACGAGGATGTGAGTCACAGGCATACGTATCGCTTTCCATCGTAGCTCATTTTCTCCGGGTGTCAAAGGTCGCTGGCGCCATCGAAAAGGTTGCCAACAGGCTTCAACTCCCCATGGCTCAAGTCGCCTGCGCCTGGTAAGTCTCATACGCGGGGCGACACTCTTCAGGATACTCAGCTCTCTCCGTCTTCATAGGGTTCTGAAGAACCCCCTCATCACCGCGCCCATTATCGGCATTTCAAACGCCAGATCGCTCGACGATGCCTTGAAGGCCATTCACGTCAAGTTATCGGATGAGGATGTCAAGGAGATTGAAGATGCGTACTCTGTGCGACCGAACCAGGGTTTCTCATAGTCGCTTGCCATCCTTTAGTTCAGTATGTGTAAACAGAATGTAGAGAGTGGTCTACATCAACATGAAAACAAGATATGGTAGCTGGTACTTGTAATTGCTTTCGCGGCATGCTATCGGACCGCGATACCTTTCCCGACATCCGTCAGGATTTGCCTGGATTTGAGAAGGCCAGCCGTCGTGGTTCTGATCTAGCCGTGCCTCCTACACCTAGATCAAGTGAGCGGTCGAAGTCCAAACGCATGAGAGAAGGGAGAATTGAAGCTCAGAAGAGTAGCCAAGGTGGTCGCGACCGGTCCCGTGCGAGAGGAAACCCTCGGCGCCTTGTACGAAACAACGGTATACAAGTGCGTTCCTTCATTAGTCCGCACGGTGGCCTTCGATGTTCTGCCTGGATCGAAATGCACTCGGTAAGCCGCTTGTTCTACCCCCAACTACATGGCCTGCTGACTCCGCTTCCCTGGCAGAAACCTCTTACTCTCGGATACCGCTCATCAACTCTTGCTTCAACATCTACGATTCATAGCCCACCTCAAGCTCCTTGCCAGTGGTTCCGAAGCGAATTTGAAGGCAGCATTTCCCGAACTCGAACACTTCTTGCCATCACGGACCACAAATCATCCACCAGAATCAGCTTGTGCAAATCCCTCAGCATCGCCAACATCCTGGATCGTGTCAATACAGACAGGGCCAAGGAGCCGAGCTTTGACGGAACCACGATCAAGAGTCAATCTGCAATGGAAACCAGCTGCTGTCCCGGCTGTCGAAGATCCCTCGAGTCTGGAAATCTAAGCAATCACGAATCTCGCACTGCGAGATCGCGCCTACCTGCTTCCTAAGATGAGCGGTGGTCTCGCTGGTTTCCAGGCCGATGATCCCACCAAACTCATCAACTTCTGTCCGCTCGTGATGTCAACGCCTAAAGATTCAAGCGCATCGAGGGAGGGCATCAAGCAAGTCTCACAGAGTTTCCGAACTGCGCAGGAGAAGAACGCCAAAGTCAAAGAGATGAAGCTTCATGTTATTGCGCCTGATGAGTGGTTTGATGGTTTTGCAAAAGCGGTAAGTCTTGCTAGGATCTTTTCTTCGCTCCGGCAGATTTATCTTTACCCTAAATTCACCGTAGCTGGCAGAACTTCCCTCGATGCACCTCAACATGGGTGTCACTGTAACGACCCCGTCGACATACCCGGCCCTCCGACAGCTCATCACCTCGCTTGCCGACGTTTACTCTAGCAACTGGTCCGCTACTGCAGTTGAGAGCAACCTTCAGAAAGAATTTGTCGTCTTCCTCGGGCTCGAGCCAATTCCCCGGGCCCGTCTTCGATGGCCGCTACCAATACAGTTGCCCATGGAGCTAGACTCAGGGCGAGCTTCGAATTCGGACACTGGGCCGAGGATCCGAACGGCGCCGGCGCAGTCAACCACAACAAGGGATTCGGCGTGCACGTCTATCGTCTTCCGCATCGTATCGCTGGTGAACGAGTTCACGCACCTGAGGCTGTCTTCTATCAAGCTTATCCGTGCCAAGCAGCATACGTTATGGCAAAGCAGGCGGAAGACGCCTGAGATAGCCGGCCACGATGAACAAGTTGGACAGCACTATGAAAACGGTCCTCGTTGGAATAGTCCCCCTCGCTGGAACAGTCGGTACTGGTGTTATGCACCAGCATTCTCATCCTATATAGCATAGAATACTGTGTTACCGACGTACAATCCGTATGATAATTGCGATACCAATGCCGATGTTCGGTTCTGGGCGTTGATAGGCTGCAAATTCTGCAATCCTCACACAGTTCTTAACACCTAAGACGACGAGAGCAGCTGGAGTAGCAAGGGGCATCACTATACCGCTATACCGCATGCACAGCTGCATGCATTGCATGCATGATTCGTCACCTCCGACCTCCACCTCGCGCAACGTTCAGATTTGGATCGAGGCGCTCGGCAGATCAGCTTGCGCAGCCTTGTCCAGACTAGCTGTCTCCTACTCTTACCCTGCATGTCTCATTGTGCGATTCCGTCAACGCTGGAATAGAGCGACAGATCCCCTGTCCAAACGTTCAAGCTGGGTCAAGGCGCGTCCACCAAGAGGACAAATACTGCAGATTCGCAACGATTCCGACATCACCATGGCCATCATCGAAGCTCTTCTGCAGCGGTCTCCGGCTTATCCCTCCATCCTGCATGTCACTATCGGCATCCTCGGTCTTGCGCTCGCAGCGCTATTGTATCGCTACCTATGGGTTCCATTCACACTGCCATACAAGAACTTTCAAGGTGAGTAGTGCATCGCGGATTGGGTCGCGCAGAGGAAATCCCGTGCTCACGCAACCCATCTCAGGTCCGCCTTCCGAAAGCTGGTTGTTCGGGGTGTTCCCTGCGGTGCTCAAGAGTAATCCAGGGGAAGCTCATGGAGAGTGGATGAAGAAGTATGGGTATACAATGTGGTACAAGGGTCTTCTAGGGGTATGTTCCGCGACTCTCCTGTTTCCTTCAATCAGCTGACCTTTTATGGATTCAGTTTCCGAGGATCTGGACAGCAGATCCCAATGTGATCCAGTACATCCTACAACATGCGTACGATTACCCCAAAGACGAAGGTATGTAAAGCTTCTTATGGGATTGAGCAAGTAGACTCATTCGCAAACAGGTACTCGAGGTTTCCTCGCACAAATTCTCGGTCCGGGCGTACTGGTAGCAGAAGGAGCGGACCATAAGCGACAGAGGAAAGTAATGAATCCGTGCGTAACTCACCAATCGCTCATGGGAAGAGTCGTTGACGAGGAGTATATGAATAGGAGCTTTGCCCCCAACGTGATCAGAGACAATCATACTCCGATCTTCCTGAACAAAGCTTACGAAGTGAGTCTTCCTGTCAGTCGGCAGAGACAAAGGCTGACGTGATTCCTGCAGCTACGCGATACGTTTCGACGCATTGTTGCCGATGCAGAGAACAGCGGGGGTTCAGCCGACTACGTAGATGTGGCGCGTTGGATTGGGGCGACCACGCTGGACGTTATCGGTCTGGCCGGCTTCGACTACGACTTCAACACCCTCGCGGAGAGGGATAACGAACTCGCCAACGCGTTCCACGAGATGTTCAACGCCGACGGCCGAATGTCGATAATGAGCATTATCCAGTTTGTTGTTCCTCTGGCTCGGGTCATTCCCACACGACGAATGCGGACGCAGAAGAGGGCATTGGCCATTCAGCAGCGAATCGGAAACGCTTTGATCCAGAAGAAGAAGGATGCAGTCTTGAGTGGTAATGCGGAAAAGGAGGGAAAGGATCTCCTGTCGCTCATCGTGCGGGCGAACATGGATCCGGATCTCAAGGCGACGCAAAAGATGACGGATGAAGAGGTGCTTGGCCAGATTACGACGTTTTTCCTCGCGGGTAATTTGTTGCTGTCTTCGTCGTTACGGAACGGATTAAGGAGCTCATGTCAAATTCATTTGCAGGTCAAGAAACGTCTTCGAACGCATTGACTTGGCTTACCTGGCAGCTTGCGCAGCATCACGATGTACAGGACAAGCTCAGGCAGGAATTGGCGGCTGTGGGTGACGAGTATCCAAGCATGTGAGTCAATAAGAATCGGTCGTCTTCGCGCTGTCCTCATCGGCTACTGCGTGAAAGGGACACGCTCAACTCGCTGCCATATCTGGATGCGGTCGTACACGAGATACTTCGTCTCATGGCGCCAGTGCCATCAACCCGACGTGACTCCAGGATAGACGCCACTATTCCCCTGGCGAATCCAGTCAAGGGTCGTGATGGCAAGATGATCCATGAAATCACGATTCCGAAGAATACTGCCATCTTGATCTGTGCGTGGTTACTCTGAGAATACAGCCTTCTCGGGGTCTGACTTTTCATTCAGCGATCTTGAACTTGAACACTTCGGACGACATCTGGGGAGGGGATGCGGGACAGTTCAGGTAGGTACCTGAATAGTGCACTCGCAACCGATGATTCTGACTCTTCTCGTCGCCATTCGTAGGCCAGAACGATGGATAGACGGTAAAGAGCAAATGTCAGGAGCGAGTGCCATTCCTGGTGTGTGGGGTAACATGATGACGTTCTTGGGTGAGTGCAAGCAAGATCGGTATTTGCCTTCAATCTCACGAATTTGGTTCTGGCTTTCATAGGGGGACCTCGAGCCTGCATGTAAGTCTTTTCTGAGGATAGCCGAACGTGGCTGATCCCCCCGGCGACAGCGGTTTCCGTTTCGCAGTCATGGAGATCAAAGCAATCTTGTTCGTGCTCATTCGTAGCTTCGCTTTCGATTTGCCCACCCCGCGAGTCGAAATCGAGATGAAAACATCGTGAGTTTTGAGACGCCTCAGAACTGAGCGTATGATGTTAACTTTTCAATCGATTCCAGGCTCGTTACACGACCCTTCGTCAAAGGAGAGAAAGAGAGGGGATCTCAGATGCCTCTTGCCATCCGAGTGGTTTCGTGATCTCAGTATTCGCGCCGTTCGTAACTGTTGTAGGAATACTAGTTGTTTCATTGGTTCCATACCTCCATCAGTTGCATGCTGCATCTTCTTTATGCATACTCCGTATCTAGTTTGCTTGTCGGTGACAGCGGATCCTGTCAAACTTGGGGCACTACGTTGACAGCGCATGGATCTAGCTACGGCCGGAAAGTGGCCGGAAGCAGACTCGATGTTCACTGCTGGCAGCAGTGAAGAGGGGGCCGACACCTTGTCAGCAAAAGGCATCCCGTGGCGGATGCGATGAGGGCGGTCGCATTCAGGATGAAAGCCGGGTAACGTCGACTTGGGCCTAGCGATGGTCGAATCGTGTCTGGGCCGGCGCTTTGGGTATTCTGCGAGTGCGTATGCGCAGCCGCATTGCATCTTCGCATCATCTTCCTATTCCGTCTTATGAAACGAAGCAGAGCTGACTGACAAACGGGAACTTGCGGCAGGAGAATAACGCTCCGCTTGCGCAATTGCTGCAGCAGAATGTTGTAAGGCCGAGTGATTCTTCTTTCACAATATGAAGAATATCGTCTTCTTCCTGCTGCGTGCCTTTCCTAGATAACAACGTTCCTTATGATGCATCCTTCCCAGACGTTTCATCAGCCGATGAGGGAATGCGAGCTGAAACGCCGACGCACAAGCGCGACCGAAGTTGGACAAGCCTGCCCAACAACACCTAACAGCACCAGCTACACCACCCACAAATTAAAGCCATGGAAGAACGATTGAAGTCAAACCAGATTTTCAGGTTCGAGAGATGATCCAACTCTGGGCTCGCCGATGTTTATATAAGAAGAGCTAAATCTCGCTTCCCCGAGGCTGCCCCGCAAGAATCTGAAACCTTAGCCTCCTATCTCGAGGTCGAGGGTTGTGTTTGTTCATCCAACATCAGTTGTTCTATATGGTTCTGTAACCTCAGTAACCTTCGCTAATCTCACTCGTCATACGCACCTCCTTCCTCATCATACACATCTCCTTTGCAAATTTGGCCATATCGCTACCCAGCTGCATTTCGTGCGCTAATCCGACGTCAAAGTCACCCAAGTTTCGTGATTACGTGTCATCATGGCGAACGACGGTGCCGGTCCAGCGTCGGCAGAGTACATCGTTATCGATGACTCGGACAACGAGCAGGACTACCAGCGTCCTGTTCCGTCGAAGGGGAAGCAGAGAGACGACGACATACAAGTTGATGACAAAATCGGTGCAGGTCATCAAAGTCAGCCCATCAGCATCGATGACCTCGCTTCCGACAACGGTCAGGATGCTATCGATGTCCTCTTTGGCGATGGAAACGATGCTGGTGTGCTCGTAGAAGCGGCAGCGGGAGCCGTCACCATCACCAACGCGACTATCATCACATCCGAACAAGCGGATCAAGCGCTACCTCTTCTCATCAACATCCTGCCGGACCTCGACCCGGAACACGGCCTCGTGCTTCTTCGTGACCGGATCCTCGCGGACTGCCAGAGCTTCAGCATCGAACACTGCTTACAGACCGCTTTGGAAAGCTTGCTTGCCGAGGATGGTTATCCCAAAGTCAAGAAGGAGATCAAGAGGAAGCGCGTCTCTGCTGACTCTTCCGATGAAGAGGACGAGCAGGATGCTGGTCCCTCGAACGCTGTCGGCAGGGCAAGCATCGACGTTGATCTGCTCGAAGATTCTACATGTCGTGTCTTTCAACCTGGAAAGATAGCGTACAAAAACAAGAACTTCCTCGCCCATGAGCGAAAAGGAGGTGTCTACAGGGACAAGGCCTTGTTTGATTTGGACAATTTGTTCTCGATGATGGCTGCAGCACAGTAAGTCCTCTTCCTTACTTCAACCTTCAGACTTCCTAAATTGCGAATGCTTGTGTTCGAATAGCATACGATGCGTCTTCAGCGCCAACGCGAAGCGATATGTTCCCACTTACATCGCGCTCAAGGCCGAGACGCTTTTGCCCGACGACGAAAAGCCGTACGTGCCCATGAAGCAAGCACGACAGCAGAAGCCCTTCGTCGTGACCCAAGGTTCAAGTTCGAAAAAGGGAAAGAAGAAGACGAAATTTTCTCCAAGAGCCGATGGGGAAGCTGGGTTTGATGTGGAGAAAGAATGGTTTATCAACTACTTGAGTAAGTCCAACATACTATCACGTATGCCTCTACTCACTTATGGTCTCTCGTAGTGAACAAGGGAGATGGAACTAGCATTGATCATGCGAGGATTCTCGTGCCTGTCGGAGAAGAGGAAACCGAATGCGGGTGCTGCTTTGGCGAGGATGAACAGGTAAGATTGCCCCGGGACCGCAAACGCGTGCTGTATGCTCATTGAATTCCGTTGCAGGCTTTCATGGTTCAGTGCGCGGAAGGGCACAACTTCTGCCGATATTGCATTCGCAAGATGACCGAGGTCGCCGTGGGTGCCCAAACAGCCGTAAGTTACCATCTCCCAACGCGAGGTCAATGCTGACTCTGCTCTTAGAATGTCTCCTGTCCCCACACCGACGGGTGTCAAGCCAAGTTCCACGACCGCGATCTCAAGAAGGCCTTGTCCACAAAACTGTACAACACCTACTGCGGTATCATTCAGCGCAAGGAGTTGGAGGAAGCCGGGATCGAGGGTTTGGAAAGCTGCCCCTATTGCAACTTTGCCATCATTATCGACAATCAAGAGGAACGGCTCTTCAATTGTCAGAGCGATGATTGCGGCATCATCTCGTGCAGGAAGTGTCACAAGCATGTAAGTATTTGCGACAGCGGGATCATATGCCTGAGCTGATTATGTTTGCTTTACGCAGGAACATCTGCCAAAGACGTGCGAAGAAGGTAACCTGTTTCCGCCTTCTTCTTTGTGATCCGCTTCTGATAATCACCCCCCTATCTCTAGCTGCCAAGGACAATGCGCTCGACCATCGACACGCGATCGAAGAGGCTATGAGTGAGGCGCTGATCCGAAAGTGTCCTAAATGCGCGCAAGCTTGTGTGAAGGAAGCCGGATGCAACAAGATGATCTGCCAGAGTTGCCGCACCATGTTCTGTTATGTTTGTCGTGCGACAATCAAAGGCTACGATCATTTCGACCAAAGTATGTTCGCAGCTGTGGGAGCTCACGTACGTCCGCCTGATTGACCACTTGCAGGCCCCGCCGACTACAGAGCGCCAAAGGATAGCCAAAAGTGCCGATTATGGGATCCCAAGGACAAAGATCCGTACCAGGAAGAAGTGAGTGGAGACATACGATGATGCTACATGTGCTCACGTTTTTCCCCAGGTCGCGGCTGCGCGCGAAGCTGCTCGAAGGGAAGCCCTTAATGCAACGGATCTCAATGCCGAGGATATCGACGTCGCATTACCCGAGGCCAACATTATCCCTCATCGTGCGCCGATCGGCGGTGGGCAGCTTCCTCCTGGCTTCGCCGCCATGTATGAGCACATCCGTCTTGCCGAACGACCACGACCCTTCATCCCGCCTGTCGATCCCGCCTTGCTGCGCGCGCGACCTATCGGTCCAGTCGCGTTGCCAGAGGCACGTGCGGCACAAGCTCGGGCTCTAGAGCAGGCGGAACGACTGCGAGACCAACTTGCGAGATTGCGTGAAGCCCGTAACGGAGACAACGTTGCCCGAGAGGTGGTCGCAGGCCGACGCGGAGGAGCGCCCGGCGACCGAGGGGACATGGTTAGATTGCTTCGAAGGGACCTCGAAGATAGAGCTCTCCGACGACCGGGCGATGTTGAGCGTGGCTTCGCTTTCGACCCCGTCGGATTTGCGATTCAGGCTCGCGCCCGAGCACGCGTACCTGATGCCGCAGAGATGAACCGAGGGCAGAGGATTGTGGACCGAGCCGTCCGCTTCCTCGATGCTGGTGCACGATATGAGGATATGCTACCGGCCCCAGAACGCCACTTGGTAGCTGGAGCGAACGATGAACAGCCAGGGCAAGACGCGGCGGTGCATCAGCAACCGGCTCGGGCAGTCCGCTTTCGAGAACAACAATCAGCTCGGGCAGTTCGCCTTCAAGAGGCGCCAGTCGCCCCCATGATCGTTCCCAACGCAGCAGCGCGGAATGACCACGATCAGGTGAGGGCCGCAATCCTTCGACTTGCCGAGAGAAGGATGGCCAACGGTACCCGGGCTGCCGCTCCTCCTCATGGATTCATGGGCAGACTTCCGGAAGCCAGGGCGCCTATTGTCCGGGCGAATCCTGTAGACCATGAGCTCAATACAGCGCCTGGCAATGTCGATCAACACTTTGTGAGTACTTCTTTCTTGCCGAGTCGGATTCAGTTCACTAACTAGTCGCGATTTGCGCTTCTTTAGGGCGCCTTGGACCAGGCGAAACAATACTACGACACTACTATGCGCAGCCTACAGAGGGAATTCCCTGCTTTGCAACAGTCACAGATTTTGGCAGCTGCTAGACAGGGTGCCGAAGCGAACCTGCCTTATAGGGTTCAAGATGACGAACTCGCCCCTGTCCGCCGAGTTAGCCCTCGCCAAAATACCGGCGTTCCTATCGATCCTCTTTCAGTCCTGCTCCTCATGCACCAGCAGCATCCGAACTGGTGCCAGCAGTATTACCAGTACTTGATCGGACAACGGCAAGGAGATGGGCTTCACGCTTCTTTCAATCGACATGCGGCCTCCATCATTGATGACTTGAGAGAGGGCAGAGTCCGAGCTCCTGCAGTTCCCGCTCAGCGCATTACCTTCCACGTCTTGCGTCAACCTCATGCTTGCTGGAAAATCGGGGCATCGAACATCCTCAAATTGCTGGAACGCCTCATGTCCAATTCGGGTTCGATCTTCCCTCCGGATCTCCCTATGGCAATGGTGACGGTCGCATTCCAAAATATTCTCGTCAACTCGTGTCCGGAACCGATCATGCTTGCACATCACCGATCTCTTCTGGATCAACTTCAGCTTCAACGACTTCTCTTCAGACACCGACGCGCGGCGCCAGGAAGAGCAGTTGTCGATAATGGCCGTCGCTTTCCCGACGACGCTCCCGTCGCAGCCGTCGCAGCGCCGGAACGACGCCGAGCGAATGTTGAACCTGACTTCGAAGTGGTCATCCCCGACGAAGCTCCTCCTCCTTACGAAGCGATCGAGGCTCCTCGCCGTGGGGCCGGTCGCGCCGGTTTGAGAGCTGGTCATCTGCCCGCTTAGCAGTATGGCTAGACAGTCGTTGATACGGACATTTTTCTCGCCTCATTTTCGTCTTTTCATGGCTGGATTCACAATGCTACTGACGACTAGACACAAAAAACAGCTCGTTGCCCATCGGCAATGGATAAGATCGAACTTTTGGGCTTTGGGCATAGGATACTGAAACATCCGGAAATAATGTAACATCCTTTCGGGCTATAGGCTGCTTTAGCTGACCAAAAAGCCAAAAAAAAAAGATGTAGCATTTGTTGTGGCTCACAAGCCAGTCCGTGCCGTGGCTCAGAATATGCTTCTTATCGATGATATTTGATATTTGTGATGAATGTAATTTCCAGCCCTGAATGACACGCCTGATCGTGCAAGATACAACAAAAACGGCACGTCCCGAGACGTGCTAACCTGAAGGTGTGGAGAAACCGAAAGCCCTGAAGACGAAATCTATGTGCTGAACCTGGAGTTGTGCAGTCCAACTTCGTCGTTTGGCCCGGCGAGCATTTCCTTGGGTGTGATTTTCGGCGAATGGTTTGACAAGCCGATGAGAGCGTCCGAGCCGTCTGAGACGTACGAAGGCGAAGTCAGCAAAATGTGCGCAAATGGAACGCATCTACGCACTCATGGGTCCCGAACAGCCATTGCTCTGTTCCTCCTCTTCCTCCAATTCCGGCTGGAATGTACTATCCTTCTTGACCTTTGCCTTGTCATTCCGGAGCTTCCCAATGTGCGCAAGGTACGCGTCGTTGACGCCGCCCGTCACGTACTCGCCCGTGAAGACGGAACAATCAAACTCGTCGATGGCCGGGTTGAGTTGTCTGCACGAGTCGATCAGGTCGGGCAAGGTTTGGAAAATGACGAGGTCGGCGCCGATGTGTGCGGCGATCTCTTCGTTTGTACGGCCGTGGGCGACGAGTTCGTCCTTGGATGGCATGTCGATGCCGTACACGTTGGAGTACCTGGTGACGCAAGTTTAGCGTATTGAACGATGCCCAAGGAAAATGAAGCTTACCTGATAGGGGGGGCGCAAGAGGCCATGATGACCTTGTTGGCGCCAACGTCTTTTGCCATCTGGATGATCTCCTTGGACGTGGTTCCTCGAACGATGGAATCTGCGATGCATGTCAGCATACCCGGCGAGAAATAGCGGAAAGCCATGACTGACCATCGACGAGCATCACATTCTTGCCGGCAAACTCGAGCGGCATCGCGTTCAACTTTCTCCTCACATTCTTCCTCCTCATCGTCTGGCCCGGCATGATGAACGTTCGTCCGACGTACCGGTTCTTGACGAACCCTTCACGGTACGGGATACCGAGATGCTGCGCCAATTGGAGCGCGGCAACACGAGACGTGTCGGGTACGGGAATCACAACGTCAATGTTGATCCCGGCATCGGCGAGTTGACGCTTCGCTTCTTCCGCCAAGGCGTCTCCCATCGCCATTCGGGATCGATAGACCGAGATTCCGTCCATGGTGGAATCCGGACGGGCAAAGTAGACGTATTCAAAGATGTCCGGTGCGAACGGCGCCGATCCGACGAGTTGACGACGGGTGATGGACGTTCGGGTAATGATGATCGCCTCCCCGGGCTTGACGTCTTCCCAGTTTGAGAATCCGAGGGCATCCGCGACGACGGACTCGGACGCGATCAGGTAATCAACGCCTTGGCTTCCGTTGGCGGCGGTGGATTTCCGCGTGGCGAGGCCCATCGGTCGGATCCCGTTTGGATCCCGGAACCCGATGAGGCCGAAGCCGGCGAGCATGCCCGTGCACGCGTAGGCGCCCTTGGCAGAGGTCATGAGGTCGCCGATGGCGGTGAAGATGTCTTCCTCGTTGATGCGGAATTTGCCCGTCTTTTGGAGATTGTCCGCGAGCATGTTGAGGAAGATTTCGGAATCCGAGTCGGTGTTGATGTGCCTGTGGGCCTCGGCGTCGAGGTATTGACGGAGTTCGTTGGTGTTGATGAGGTTTCCGTTCTGAGCGGTCGAGGTTAGAATCTAACGTGCGGGAGAGGGGGAATAGACTCACATGAGCAAAGACAATGCCGTAGGGAGAATTGACGTAAAACGGCTGCGCCTCGGAATGCGCGGACGATCCAGCGGTGGGGTACCTCACTGGATCGCAAAACTTTGCATCAGCAATGATACGTCTAGACCTTTGCTTGTGCCTCACCATGACCGACGCCCATCCACCCCTTCAAGCCCTGGATACCCTTGGGATCAAACACGTCCCTTACCATCCCGTTCGCTTTCACTTGGTAGAAACGACCACCGCTTCCGCACGTGACGACGCCTGCCGCATCTTGACCTCGATGTTGGAGCATGGAGAGGCCCTCGACGCTATGCCCGAAAGAGGGTTAGTGATTGATGATTGATGAGCGCGCAGGGGGACGTACATTTCCGTCGCGGCGGCGCTTGTTTGGGTCGCGAGCGGGTCGTGGAGGAGTAGACCGAGGATTCCGCACATGATGTATGGTTTGCGAAGCGAAGAGTGGGTAGTCGAGGATGGGCGGCCTGTTGGTAATCTACTCCTATCTACCCGCCACTGTGAGATGCCATCCACCCATCTCTCTCCGCCATGCGAGGTGACTTCCTCGCTACAAAATATCCCACTTTGCATCCGCCGGATTCGGGCGGGGACAAGCTCGGCCGCCGAGTGATTAGGTAAGCAGTTCACTCTTGAGTCCTGCTCTTGATCACGTCAACCTCACTCGACCGTATTCACAAAGTCTCCCTTCCCGCGCAACCATGTCGGCGCACAAGTCCGAGCGAAGGCTCGACGACGCGATAGACGATACCAGTACGATCCTTGATGGCGACGGGGCGCGCGGGAGCTTTGAGCAGGAGACGGTCGTCTCGGATTATGGAACGGTCACCGAGTATGCCAGTCGGCTGGATTTGGGGTATCTGAATCTGGTTAGCTGGAAGCCGAGCGCGAGGAAGGTGTTTCTTGGAGGGATCGGGGAAGGTGTCGAGGATGACGAGGTGCCAAAGTTGAAGTTTCATCGTATGTCTCCAACTCGATAAGTGATCGCCAAGGCTCATCAGTCGCGCACAGCCATCTCGGACCTCATCTGCCATCCATCGAAAACCCCGGCCCCGCTTAGAGGCTCACGGAAACCTCTCCCGCCGACCACCGCGGGTCCTCCAGCGATTCCGAAACCACCGCCAGATGGATTCTACCAGCCCTACCTCGACAGCATCACCAAGCCCGGACCGGCGGAAGAGCAGACGGGGGTCGAGTCCCTCTGGCATGCGTGGGATCAGGCGAGGCGGGGCGTGGCCAAGCCCGAGGTGTCACGGACACCGAGCGAGGCGCCCAGTCGGCAGCCGGAAAAGTTGGATGATCTGGCCGCGGTGGATGCCATGTTTTTCGAGCAAGACTTTGATCTTGCAAAGCCCCACATATGGCAAGCCGTCCTCGGCTCTGACGCGACAGACACCACCTCGCATGCACAGGAAGACCTCTCGCATCAACTCGACGTCCTCGAATCCCACCTCGTTTCGGAAATCTCCGAACGCACCCCGCAATTCTTCTCGGCCCTGTCCAACCTCCAATCACTCACGGACCAAACTTCCTCCTGCCTTGACCAGCTTAACTCGCTGCGCAGCCAACTCGGCCAGCTGGACAGGACGACCGCCATCCGCGGCCTCCGGGTCGTCGAGAAACAAGAGGACCTCCATGTCGGACGGATAACGGAGCGCGCGTTGGGCATGGTCGAGGGTGTCGTCGCGACGATGGAGGTCGTTCGGCAAGTGGCCGATCAGGGGGATTGGGTGGCCGGGCAGCAAGGGTTGGAGGATGTGGGCAGATGGTGGTTGAGGGCTTTGCCGGAACGAGGGCCGCCCGAGGCTGGGAATGTGGGAACGAGTGCCGCCGAGGGCGAGGTCAAGGATGGGAAGCACGTGTTGACGCTCGTAAAGGAGGAAGATGAAGACGAGACAGTCGATACGTCAGGAACGGAACCGACGGAGACTTCCCCAACGACATTGCCTTCGGCGCCCTTCATACCCTTGGCAACGCTTCCCGCCCTCCAATACATTCCCGACGAAATGTCAAGCATCGCAGAAACAATCCAGGATCAACTCGAACTTTCGTTTGCAAGTATATGCGCTGCGATCCTCGACACGACACCGCCGATCGAATCAATCGACGACGCGTCATTGGAGAAACCAGGCGAATTACAGAAAAAGCCGAGGCAGTGGCGAATACGGCGCAACGAAGAGGACCGCTTGCGCTCGACCTTTACCTCGCAAACCAACGGCCTCTTCCACGCATTCTGGCGGACGGACCGGCCACCATCAGGCACGCAAAGCACCGCGGCATCGGACCCGCCGGCCTCGCCGCGTCCGTATACGCGCTCCGTGACGCGGATAGAGAATGTGTGGCGGGTGGCGGTGATGAAGTGTATCAAGGAAGGGATGAGGCAGATTTTGCAGTTGGGAAACGAGCGGGATGTCGAGGTGCCGGAGAGTGCGGGGGATGCGGCGGCGAATGGGGTGGCTAAAGGGTAGGGAATTCTCGTGTATCACGTCGAGGGTCCAGGCTGACCGTTTGTTGCTCCGACAATGTAGGCAATCGCTGGTGGAGACGCTTAAAGATATGTCGCATGATCGCTTCGTGTCGACCAGCGAAGAGATGTATGAGACTATGATAGCGAGAATCGAGCTTGTAAGGGTTCTGGGAGAGGTTTTGGAAGCGCAGCTGGAGAAGACAAAGTGAGTAAAGGTCGAGCTTGGCGGCGCACATTGTTCATGACCTTGATTGTAGACCGTCGGAACCAACAATACTGTCACAAGTCTTGAGCGGTGATGCATCGTCCACGATGGTCAACAGTTCGACAAATTTCGTGGAAGCCATCCTACACTCCGCCATAGACCTAGCAAACGCCAGAGCCTCCAAGATATTACTGACTCGGACCGAAATACACGCCGAGCTCGACCTCGACAGGTTCGTCAGCGTCTATAATAGCGCCTGGCAGTTCATCCTCTGGTCAGAGGCACTGGTTGGCCGCGTGGTAGGAAGCTTGAGAGGGGTCGTCGTAACGCAGGTGAGCGTTCCAGCCGCGGGCATCCACCACTTATCGGCTGACGGATTCCCCATAGGGGCGGGCTTTCCTCGTCAAATATCATTCAATACGATTGCAGGAATCTGCCAAGCTCGTCGAAGAGGAACAGTGGACGCAGGTCGAGGTTCCCGCGAACGCGCAACGGGTTGTCGACTCGCTTGTCCGGTCCGCGATGACCGACCCGATTGAATACGCCGTCGGACAGTCGCCGGCGATAGCAGAAGACAGTGTTCACGCGGACGGAACGGCCGCTGGCGCTGAACAATCGAATCCGACGGAAAAGACGCTCAAGATTGAGGATCAGTCATTCAATACCGTTTCGGCAACACTGCGTTCCGTCGTGTTGCTGCAAGACTATGCCAAGCTGGTCGTTAACTTGGACGTTATCGTTACGGATACGATGAACCGGATTGTCGAGTACCTAAAAGTGAGTTGGATAGCGGAATGATGGCTCGCTTGTGTTCAAAAGTTGCTTGCAGTCATTCAATTCTAGAACATGTCAGGTCGTCTTGGGCGCCGGCGCTATGAGGTCCGCTGGACTGAAAAATATCACAGCAAAGCATCTTGGTAAGCTGACGAATACTCGCCATGAACGAGGTAATTGACGTTGCTTCTTCGCTGCCAGCCCTCGCTTCTCAGAGTCTGTCCATCATTATATCCCTTACACCATACATCCGCGAATTCATCAGGCGGCATCTCAACCCAAAGCAGGCGGTTGTGCTGATCGAATTTGACAAGCTGAAACGGGTAGGTTCCTGTCGATTGTCCGCGTGTCGTGTTGTATTGATCCTTTGCGACCTCAGGATTACCAAGAGCATCAGTATGAAATTCATGCAAAGCTGATATCCATCATGGCCGATCGACTGGCCGTGCATTGTGGCACACTTCGAGTTGGTCCCCTCCTTATCCCTACTCGATCGTACCCTAATCCATCGTTCTCCTAGGCAATCGACTGGGAAGCGAAGCCAGCATCGCCAGTGAACGGGTACATGGAGCAGCTCGTCAAGGAGATAACAACACTTCACAAGGTTCTGAACAAGTATCTTGGCGCCTCGACTGTACATAGCATCATGGGTCAAGTGCTGGATGCGACGAACGTGAAGCTCTCAGAGGAGTACAGTAAAGTAGAGTTCAAGACTGAAGATGCCAAGAAGAGGTGAGTCGAAACATTCCCATATGTTGACCGCATCTGACTCGACGTCAAATAGGATGATGCAAGACGTCTCCTACATAATAGACCGTACGAAGCATCTCACGGATCCGACGCTTCCATCTCCCATCACGCCATTGGAAGAGCTCGTGAAAGCTAAACCGCATCCAAGACGAGCCGCACACATGTCGAATGCCCTAAATGGCCTCTTACGGAGAAAGAACGACGCCGGCTCCAGCACAACTAGTCTGAATGGCAGCCCCAATTTGACGCAGTCGGAAATTGATGCGCCAGAGATCGGAGATGACGAAGACGCACTCGCCGCGACCAATTCTCCCGAGCCGAATGCAAATCAACAGGGACAAACAACAGAAAATTCTCAAGAAAATGCGGAGGAAGGGCAAATCAAGCAGGATGACCTTACGGACGCTGGCGTAGCGGACACCGCTACGACGGTACCGGCACCGGAAGACAGTGTCACAGGACCCGCCAATTCGGCTGACTATACACAGCCAGAGCCGGAATCAATAGCGGAGGGAGCAGTCGCTGAGCAAGCGACGTCACAAGAGACAGAACAAGCATCAATGGACGGCAAAGCCGAAACGCCGCAACCCATGCATCGGAATCCTTAGTTTCCCGCCCATGTGAGGAGGCAGGATAGTTGTATCGCATGGTCGCCCCATGGGTAGCTGAACTCTGTTCAGTATGTTACAGTCGTGAGCTGTCTATCGAGGCAATGTTTGCAGCCAGAACCTTCCGCAGATCGATGGCGACACCGCGACCTATGCTATATGCATGCCAGAAGGATTGAATCCCAGCGTTCATCATTCATTTCATTCCACGTTCCGGTCTACCATGAGGAGGCAGTCAACGACATCTGCCTGAGATTCGAAATGATCTTAAGAGCTGTCGGAGATGCGACTGAGAATCTTGAAACGAAGTGCCAAGAACTCTTCATTGCCGCACTGACCAAGTACAGATAGCTTCGACGCGGAACAAAGCTGTTTAGCGAGATGCATTTGGTCTCTGGCCATGAAGCTGAGTTCCCGTAAAGCGGACTACTGCTCATGGTCCCCCTTCACTTGCTGCCCGTACCAGCTGAACTGTTGACGTCCCTGCTAACTTCTGCGACTGCGACTAGGGAACGCGCACAGGATGGCAAAAACATGCAGATTCCAAGTAGGCAAGCCGCGCAAAGGCGATGACAACAGCAGGCGGTCCATAGCACCGACCAAATAACATCACGGCCCATTTCCCATTCTTGGACCTCTAGCAAAGTAAAGTGAGGAGCAACTACCCTCGAGAACGTTTGACAATGGAAACCAGGACTGCAGGTTGCAAAAATGAATACTCGGGCAAAAATCTTGCCTCAGAAGCTTCTCGGAAAGCTCAAGAGAAGAGATGCAAAAGAGATGCAAAAGAGATGTCTGACCCTACTGTGAATCGAACACAGGCTTAGGCAGTACAGTCTTGTGCTCTCACAAGTCTCCACAATGCCTCGTCGTAACCACTTGACTATAGGATCGGTTGATGTTTTTCTATCCCCCCAAAAATCATAGTCAACTTTAGCCTGGGGTGAGCGCTCATTGCCTGTACTCCCGCATCGGCACGGGCGCACCTGCCGCGTCTGACGATAAATAAACAAAAAGGCAAAAGCGTGTTTTGGCGATTTCCCCTATTTGCCCAACTGGCCGCTTTAGGCAAAACTCACCGTCAACTCCTCGTAAATTGGCACCCTGTCTTACATCGACACTACTCATCATGGCATTCGCACTGCATAATCTCGCAACGACGGCTGTAGAAGGTGACTTTCCCTTTCTGTCGGTATGTGGTGTCGGTGCGGGGCGATGATGGAACGTCGAAGACTGATCTGTTCTTGATGTCATAGCAAATTCAGCAAGTTTCCCCTGTTCCTCAGCAAGGCGTTACTCCTGCACCTTCAGCACAAGCTCCATCAGCTCAGCCTTCCCCGCAACCACCGTCTGCTCAAGCTCAGCCCGCACCTTCGCAATGGCAGCCTCAAGCGCACAACCAGCAACACCAAGCGGACTCGCAGAACGCTGCACAGCTTCAGGTCCCGTCCAACACATCGCAGTCTCGTTCTCCGGGCCCTGCAGTCATGAACGCTAGCCTCGGATCCAACATCGCGAATGGCACCGCCGTATCCAATTCATCGAATCCCAACGTGGACCCAAGTATCCTTCCCCCGACTGCACCGCAATCGACATTCCCGCAATCACAGCCCATCCAACCGGCACCATCCGCCGCGCAACTTCAAGCAGCATCACAAATTCAAGCAGCCCAAGTCGCCGCCCATTCACACCATTCACAAGACCTTGACGGCAGCCGCAAACGCGGTCGGCCTCGCAAGTACTTTGACGAAGCTTCCCGCCGTGCCGCCGAAGTTGCCCGTCGAAAACGCGCCAAGTACGGTGGGAACCCTGACGAATCGGATGGAACGTCGGAATACGGCACGGCAGGACCTGCGCCGTCTGCACGACCCGCGACGAAGAAGGAGGAGCGAAGGCCGTACTTGCATTACCAGATGGATTATGGGCACTATGATTCGTCCAAGCCGGATGCGTTGACGGCGCGGGATGTCATGGTGAATTGGCTCGGGTCCGGGAGGAATTTTGCGGATTGGTTGGAGTGGGGAATGGAGAAGAGGAATGAGGTCGCGTTGGAGTTGAGGGAGGAGTTGAAGTCGCATGGGATGTTAGATAGGGATACGGTGTCGATCAAGCAGCAGGTGAGTCGAGGTTCGGTTGTGTCCGCGAATCAGCTCTAATCGTTGCCTGCCCCCAGATCACCTTCATTCAACGAGGCTGCGAAGAAGCCAAGAAGTACGAAAAGGAGAAGATGGACGAGCCCTTGACGCCGTTCAACGCGACGAAAGTCTCCTATCTCGTCAGCAGAGGACTCACGCCGGGACAAGGTATGTCGCAAGAAACCAATGGTCAAATGAAGTGTCTCACTAATCCTCGCAGCCTATATCGAGCACACCTGGCCGTTCTACCCGAAACTCAAGGCCGTCGCCGCCGACGTATCCGTGCCCATGCCCGTCTCTCGACCGCCTCGTGCACCCAAGCCCGAGATACTCAAGAATCCCCCTCGATTCCCGCCATCAGGTCTTGGGTTCGATAACGGCGCAACAGACTATGACAACATTGACGACGCTCTTGATCCGGCACTCACCGGTGCCGAACCATCAGCGTCGGAAGTGCTCGCCGTCACGTCCTGGGCCAATCAGCTGCTCAACCAGGAGTCCCAACGACGTCAGAACGGCAAGACAGCAAATCTCCCTGGAATGGACGATGCCGAGTCCCTCCGCATCCTACGAGAAAAGGAAAAGTGGGAACTCGAAAAGCTGCAGATCCGACAAAAGCTGGAATTGGAAAAGGAGCAAATGAAGATGAAGGACAAGAATGCCGAGCGGGATACGCATATCCAGTCGATTCTCGTCTTTAGGGACTTGTTGAAGGATGGGTTGAAGCGGAACGAGGCGGGGCGGATCGTGTGGCGGGAGAATTGGGATCAGATCAAGGCTTCGATGGATGCCGATGACGAGTGAAACGGTGTATCAGGGTGTGCTGTGCGAAATGATGCTGGTCATCGTCCTATATCGCTGCTCTCCTAGGAATAGCCCGATTCTGTCAAGGTTCTACTCGGCCGGTCTGGATGCGTTGTACTGCCATACGTGCCGCTATGTCATGTTTAATAGGGAAAGATCTCCGGCCTTCAAGTCCGACCTTGTTCAGCGCGCGATATGGCGCGCGATGTGGCCAGTGCAATTCAACGTGCTCGGCGTGTACGAATCACTTCGCCTGGCTGCATTGCACCACTCATCGTCCGATGCTGTTCCATGACAGGCCTCAGACTGGACCTGCGTCTAGGTATCGGTATGCTGAAGACGGGTGATTCAGTCGCATAGTTACGTGTTCGTGTAGCAAGTATCTGTGGAAAGAGCTATGGGCGCAGGATCTCGAGCCCCATCGGCCGCTTCTACCCAACATCAGTCGCTACATCACCCTGACCAGGAGTGTCAATGTGACTTCTGTGGTGCAGGGCCTCTGTCGCAGAAGTTCCGTCCATACGTCTGATGATCTCGGTTCATTTCATACCATAATACATACTAAGCGCGATAGGTAGAGTTTGTTGCATGATCTGAACGATGCCTGGTACATTGCGTAATGCCCTACGACCTTAGAATAGTCCCTCCACGATGCACACCCAACAGGCCGCTGTCTCGCTAAGTTTGCCTTCCTCCAGTAACTCTCTGTAGGCCGAGTCCAAATCCTCTTCATTCATTCCTTGTTCGAGTACAAGATAGTCTTGAAGAAACACCTTAAGACACTGCTTCACCTTCGCCATGTCTTTTGGAGCGCCTTCTCCGTAATACTCTACCCTCCTTCGATGCAGCACCTCCACTGCTTCCATTATGCTTGCTCTAGCGGAAGGTCCAACGGTTATTTGCGCAATTGTCAAACCCCGTTGAGCACCTACTTTCGATTTTCTTCTTCCAGCCTGTCAACGCGGGCTTGCGCCCGGGCTGCCTCTGCTTGTAGGAAGGTCACAGCAGCTGACATGGCGCGGATCGTATGCTTCATGGCGTCGACTCCCTCTTGCGTTTCAGCACCTCCACCATCTTTGTGCCACTCTGCCAGTGCCGATAGTGCAGTTTCCAGATCAGTCTTCACATCGTTCCAGCTGGCGTCAGACTCAGCAGTCAAGCCTGCTCCGGACTCGAAGAATGAGGACATGGCTGCACAGATTAAAAGGATGAACTTGGGCGCGGAACAGGCTTTGGGACGGCGAGAGAACAGATGTGTGTAAGCACGAGCTCACCTGGAGGATGGGGAAGGGGTATCTTACGATGTGATGGTTGATCTTGACGTGCGGTGGCGAACGACCTTGAGTCGTGATAGACGCCGGTCCACTGTGACGAGGGAAAGCTTAGAGGAAAGATCTATGAGGCTGGGGGGATCGTTAGCCGCTGGTCTACTTATGTATCAAACTGCAATTGCCCTTCCTCTCTGCTGGAACGCTAGCTGAAATCAAGAAGCAGAAAGCGAGTACAAGGAGAAACACAGAGGAAGACACAACTGTGATTCCGCCCTTGGACGTGTGTATCCTGCCTCTACTCCGGAGATGCCTAGATGCATACCTCTTTGAACCGCGAATAGGACAAACTCCTTTCTTTTTTCTTTTGCCTGCCGCCCCCACGATCGATCAGGGGTACTTGATGGCGAAATCAGGCGTGATTTTGAGCAATCACCCGTTGTGGGTGGGAAATAGCGTATAAAGCTCGAAAGGAGAACGCCATTCGACTAGACCAATACACAAGTCCCTCTCCTCGAGCTGTGTTGAGGAGGAATCGACCCGCTCACTGCCGCTTAGTTGAACGAATAGTGAGATTCTACTGTAAAACAGTATGTCGACGGCATCTCCACGTTTCTTTCTTGCGCCTAAGTATGGAGCTGCGTGCCGATGCCGAACGAAGTCATGTATACCAGCTCGCCCAGACCATTATGCGTACAATCTCGAGGAATAGCTCTTCAGCCCTTCCACTGTTGCTTCTGCTCACCGAGACGCCTCATATCTCAAGGGCTGGGATACCCCTTCAGCAGAGAAAATCGTACCATTCTTGGAATGCCTTGCCCCCTAAGTCGACTGTGCGCGCGGCGATGTGCATTCTTGTGCCATCATCAGGTTCCGGTCGCACTTGAAACTGATCTTGTATATCTCTATCTACTTTGGACTGCGAGGTGAACATATTGCGTACCAATGACGATTATCGAAAGCATCCACCTCATTCGACTCACTCCTGCTGTCTACTCTATCGTCGCGCTTCCTTCACCATCTGCCCGATCGTCTCCTCGAATGGTTCCGGCTCCCTGCCCAACAAGTCCGCCAAGAACGACGTCACATTCTTCGTTTCCCCCTGCCTTATACCCTCCCACGCCGTCGCCCACAACACGGGCCACACCGCTCCTCCTCCGTAATCTAACGACGCCTGAACCTGCGGCTGTGAGGCGTATTCCTCGACGGAGACTTGTCTGATCTTGAGGTCCTTGCCGATGGCGTTGCCGATGATCGACACTGTTTCCGCCAGGGAATAGCTTTTCGGACCGGAGAGCAGGATCGTTGTATTGAGGAATGGCTGGAATGCGGGATCATGGATGCCGTTGAATGCCATGAGAAGGGCTTTGGCGGTTGCTTCCCCTAACTCATCACGCTTCGCCCATGAGATGCCGGGTCCAGAGCCGTCGTGCGGGATGAGAATCTCGCCCGAGGCAGGAGGGCCACTGAGAGACAGGAAAGATGTGTAGATTGGAAAAGACTCCGAGTAAAGTGCTTGTCGGATGACAGAGTAGGTGAATGACGGGTTGGCGGCGTGTAGTGAGGAGAGGTATTGTTCGGTTTGGATGTGTGCGAGCATCACTTGAGCGACGGTCGATGGGGGTTTGTCGGGCGAGGGAAGACCGCCGAATCCGAGGGAGGAGTAGATGACGTGCGAGACGCCGGATGCGATGGCTGCATCAATAGCTAGTTTGTGGGCCTATGAGCAAGAGTGAAACCGATCAGTCTCCAGAAGCACCGCGCAGAGATGGGAATAGCCAGAAGGGACGCGGCGCTCACGTTGAACCGGTGCTCGTGCTGAATCGACGCATACGAAATCAGGTTGAGCGTCTTGACTCCATCAAAAGCGTGCACCAAGGTATCCGCATCATCGTAATCAGCCTTCCTGACATCGACCCCTTTCTCCGCGTAGCTAGCAAGTCTCTCCGGCGAACGGGCGACAAGAACGACGTTTTTGGGATCAGCATGATGCGTCTTGAAGAGGTGCTGGAGCGTGGCGGTTCCGAGCCCCCCGGAAGCGGGGAAGATGGCGATCTTGTTGTTGAGGATCATGGTGAGGGATCCAGCAATATGTGAGGGAGAAGGCGTTGGCGCTGGATGATGGTAGGCATTGTTTATAAGAAGTCAGGTAATACGGGAATGGAGTAGCTAATGGAGTTTGGTCATCGGCCCCTCGCGTCGAAAATGATGATGATGTCTCAACCAAACCTCCACTCGGTCGATTGGGTAAAGCGCTGGTGAAGCCCGTATTCCAGTATTCCCAGTGTAACGATAGCAAACGTGAACCTAATCATTCTAGCACACTCCCTCGACGGCTCCCTCGACGGCTCCCTCGACGGCTCCCTCGACGGCTCCCTCGACGGCTCCCTCGACGGCTCCCTCGACGGCTCCCTCGACGGCTCCCTCGACATCAGGAGCTCATCTGTGTCACGCGTTCCTGCAAACACTCAGGACGCGAGTGTATAGACACCAGGCCAAACATCGGAAACCGCATTACGGCAGATCTTTTGCATCAATGGGCAAATGAACTGGCAGATGGCATCCTCGCAACTAGTTTGTTCCGGTCTTTATCTGGTGCAAAGAGATGATCCTCACGATCTGTAGGGATGACCTGGCCCGTCCGATACACAGAAGCCGCTATCGGACCTCATGGTCCGTCTGATACCGGGTAGAAGGTGTTCACTGAAGCAAATATGTTAGGCCATTTCGTTGTCCTCGCCTTTTGAATGAGGCCTTGGCGTTGACAGTTACAGGTCGAGCTCCGAAGCGTTTCGACAGGTGGATGCCATTATTACCTGGTTGACGGGAGGCGAAGCTATGCTGAAGCTCCTCTCTTTTAAGTTTCCATGGGTGGATCTCGGCCCAAACGCTGGGTGAGCGGCACTCTGAAGCGGGAAAAGGCATTCGTCCTCCGAAATCGGTACGAGCAGGATGCACACCGGTAAGTACCGCAAGGGCATATTCCAGGCTCTGGTTAAAACACTGACAAGTGCATTCAAGTAGATGAGCATTCTCGCCATTCACTGTAACTCCGAACGAAGACTCACGAGACGAGACCGTCCGCAAGCTTGAAAAAGCCAACCTTCGTGCGGAACATCTCAGGAATTGCTTCCACCTCCAACACCCCCATTGACGACGACATAACCCCACGCATCTCCCACTCCATGCTTCTCCATCCAACTCCTGACCTGGCTCATATCCCCTCGGTTTCCACGCTGGCCGTGCTGCGTGATGAGGTGCGTGATTTCTTGCATGTCGGTGAATGCGCGTGTTGGTATTGCTTGGCGATACCGTTCGGTCACTGGTTGAAAGGCGACTCAGTTGTTGCACAAAGAGGGCGGAATGCAGGAGAGGAGCGTACCTTTTTTCTGGTATGATGGGATGTCTCCCCAAGATTCGGATTTGATAGCGGCCATGTATTCTTCTGCRTGTTTCGCGGATCCTTCCAGGCATAGCAGTCCTGGCTTGCCTATGAARTTCAAGCGRYGTGGTCAGTAGTGCCCTCGACCTTGCGAAGATTGGGARCGTACCAGCCAACACGAATCCCGTCAACCCCCATCTCGAAGCGTACGTGACCAAATCCTTCCGCTTCTCCCTGGTGCTTAGCGATGGGAACCAAAACCACACTCTCTGCAACTCTCCTTCATCCTCCACCACTTCCTTTTTCCTACTCTGTTCTTCCAACGCATCGGCTGCTTTTTGACATAGTTCTGAACCCAAAAGGATCAGCCGTTGGGCGGCGTCCATGATATATGACGCGTTGTCGGTAGCGGTGAAACCGTTCGTATCTGCGTCTTCAGCAACGCTGGCGAGTTCCTGCTCGATCTTGTCGCAGTCAAGTCTTGAGAGATAGGCGGGCGCTTGAACCGAGAGCTTTGCGAGGCCATTTGTCGTGTCGTCGACGAGGAGCGGTAAAGAAACGGATAGCGTGAGAGGTTTATTGAAATCTTCGTCGATCAGGAGCTGGACCGTCAGTTGTAACGCTCTCATCCTCCGCAACTCTTTCGTCATCTCCTCATCCAGTGCCAATTCCCCACCATCCCTTTCCCTAGATTCCAGGAACTTGTCCATCATAGCGGCGGTTTCCGGGTCGAACGTAAGTTCTCTTGGATCCGGATAGATGGATTGGCAGATGATGAGGGTGTCATAATGGGCCCGTATTATCGCGATGTCGACGAGCTGGGGAGACATGCTGGGCCGAGAGGTGTTTTTGGGCAGAGAGCGCACAAAGGCCCGTGAGGTTGATGTTGAAGTCGGTTGTTAGATATATCTACCAGTATGTACATGTTTCAGCAGCAGCTTCAATAGCTCAGTAATAGCTCGGATGCGGAAAACGATCGAGACTGGAGGGGGTTTCAGATTCTCCCTTTTCGGCTTGACCTATCTTCTATTTTATCGGATAGCTGGTGCTCATGTCTTGCTTACATGGGTAGACAGATGACTACCGCCTCGACGCCTACATCCTGGACGTAGCAAAATCCGACTCAACGTCAACACGATACTCCGATTTCCCGTCCTGCAAATCTCCTGACCTAATCGACAACTCGATCACCGTCATATCAAATGCCGCGCGGGCCTTCTACCACACATTACGCCGAACTCGGGAGTCAAATGGGAGTCATGAGCCTCGAAGAGCTGACGGCGAGAGGACCGGACTCGTGCAGGACGCCTATCATGGAGGGATCGTTCGCTGTCAGTGGGTTTGAGGTGCAGGAAAGACCAGAGAATAAACATAGGAGGTGAGTTCATCTGCACGCAATCATGTAGTGCGTAGCTAATCATTGAATGTCTTCATAAAGGTCAAGGCGGAGGACGACATGACTGACGCCGAGTAAGTATCACTGCCGAATCTTCCGTTGGGCGCATCGCATGAGTACAGATTACGGAACGCTGATCGCCTCTTCCTCCTTAGATGCACCCAAATCGACAGCCTTATTTACACCATTCTCGAACTACGCAAAGAGGTTAACTTACGCATCACTCCGCTGCAGGCTCTGCGTGCAATGTTCGACCGCAAATTGTACTCTTCTGCTAGCGGGTTGAACTTTACTGAGCTCATCGCTCTGGGCGTACGACGCGGGTTTATCAAGTATGTGCGAGGGGAGGATGCGTTGTTCGTCAGCGTGTTCGAGTGGGATGAGGATGCCGTGGTGGGGGATTCGACGTATATCCCGAGGGTCCAGCACACTGGACGCCTGGCGAAGTGATAGGTCGGCTCATCGTTGAATATCGTGAGTCTGAGGTCCCGGCGGCAGCGGATGTTGCAGATCTTGACTGATCGCAATGCGGATTTAGGCCAAAGACAAGCCGAATCCTAACCGGATTCCCCGCTTTGAAATCAATCCCTGCGGAAAGCCGGACTACAGCATCCGGTCGGCTCGCCCCGTCGAACCCAACATGATCGACTGCACCGCTCTACATCTCGTTTCGCCATGGGGAGCGGAGTTCGAAGGGGATCTTGTGGACCTGCCTGGAGACCGCCGTCAAGCACGACAGTACCAACAAGAACCGCAGTACGGGCAAAGAGACGCATGTGAGCTTATAATTTGTATGGCATCTGTGGATTTCATGTGTCACTGTTGCCCATTGCGTCGGTGTGAGATATGTTAGCGTGTGATTCCGACCGGACAATGGTTCGAAGTCTTCTGCGACCCTCGAGAACATGTGGCTTAAGCCGGCGAATGGCGGAATCGATATCGAGCAGGAACAAGAGAAACACGAGGAAACGTCGACATCACGATAGACCTCCTTTCGATCGATTTCCATCAAAGGATTGGCCCTTTCAGATTCAAAAATTGCTTTCACTTCACCATTACAAGCATTCGCTTCCCATTGTAACCCCAAGTTTTTTCACACGGCATCACACGGCAGTACCGCAAACCTCGTCGATATGGACGTCAAACATTTCGAGTATGGCGATGCATCTCCAGCCAAGACGCCAGATCCGCCATTCGGGAAGGAGCTTTCCGCATCTTCGTTGACCGCGGACGACCTCGCATCAACCAAGGCACCACTCGAAGGCACAACACCCACCAATGCCGACGGTTTCGCCTCTCTGGCCCGTTTGCGCAAGAACCTTCTCTTTGTCGACGTCACCATCGCCATGGCAACCGACACCCTCGGCACCTCCTGTCTCTTCGTTTCCACAGAGGAAATCGCGCGTGTAATGGGCCTGTCGGAAGGAGGGAACGCAATATGGATCATCAGCGCGTACGCGATGGCATTTGCGGCATGTATCCCGTTGGGTGGGCGATTGTGTGACGTACTGCCGGCACAATGGTCGTTCCTTGGCGGGTTTGTAGCGATGACGGGATTGACGTTGGGGAATAGCTTTGGTGAGCGTCTCCCTGCTTTCACGCTGTCGAACGGTTGGCTCATTCTTTTACCATCCCATCAAGTGAACGAGCGAAAGGCGTTCCTGGCGTTGCGCGCACTTCAAGGCATATGCGCCGTTCTTACCGTGCCTTCGGGATTGTACGCTCTCAATCAAATTTTTGTGCTTTCGCATCTGACGCTCTGTTTCATCTCGGTATACAGCTCGATGGTGGTACACATGTATCCCAACAAAGAGGAACAGCGAACACGACTGATCGGCTGTTCCGTCATCTGGTCGTTCGGGACCATCGGCGGATTTATCATGTGAGTTGTTACGCTGTTCCACAGCTTACCAGCCTGACATTCCTTTGTCTGCTATTCAACAGGGGTGGAGTCTTGACTCTCGCTCATTGGAGATGGATCTTCCGCTTCCTCGCATGCATGGCCTGTGCGAGTGCCGCATTCGGATGGATCCTCATGCCTCGAGCTGTTCGTCCGAGGTCGAATATACAGTTGCCGCCGAGATCGATCGTCGAACTGGTCAAGCGGTTCGATCTTCTTGGGGTTGTCTTGATTATGGCAGCATTGTTACTCTTCAATCTGGGTTTGACGAGTAAGTCCCCATCTTTGAAAATAGAATTATGTCCTTGCTCACATTTGTCATTCAGGTGCAACCGTGTACGGCTGGAAATCCGCAGAGTTCATCGCGCCGTTTACCATCAGCTTGTTACTCTTGCCGCTTTTCTGTCGATGGGAAGCGATGCAAGATGTTCGGTACGCAATGATACCCGTAGCAATCATGAAGCAGTCAAGATTCCTCGTCGTTTGCTACACAGGGTGAGTCTATTCCTTGCGCAATCCACTTCACCCGAGACTCCTGCTGACCTCTTTGGGCAGACTGTGCGCCGAAATGTGGTTTACGATTACCCGTATGTAACCGTCTTGCCGCCCCAACGCAAATACTCCAGCTCGGACGTTCCTGACACTTGCCTCGAACCAGAGCTCGGTCCTTCTCGGTACTTTCAAGACGTACTGCAAGACTCGTCCATCGTCGTAGCCGGAAAGCTTTCCGCCCAGAGCAAGTCTTCTCCCATTCCGATCTGCGTTCTCTACTGACGCTCCTTTCTACAGTCATCGGCGCGATCATCGGCGGATTGCTCCACACCTTCTGGCTCTCTAAAGCGGTTCCCTCAAAATATCGTCTGCTCGCTGGAATGCTCGGCAGTATCGCTCCTGGGCTCGTCCTCTTGATCGTCAGCGGGGGCGGCGAAGGAGTGGATTACTGGAGGTGGATCTGCCCGGGCTACTTTACAGGCGCGATCGCGATGGTGTAGGTTTGGGTCAATCTCACGCTTTCAAGCAAATCTGACCGTTGCCGACACCCGTTCAGCGTCGTTTTCCAAGTCTGCAATGTCTTGACTATACAGTCTGTGCCCCCCGAGTTTAGTGGAATCGGTAGTTCCGTCTTCCAGATGTGTGCGCAGACAGGTACGTGTTTTGTTCGCGATATCTCTCGTCATTTGCTCCTTGCTGACAACAGGTCCCTCTCGCTAGCTATCGTTGTCGGGGCATCCGTACAAGCCGCTCTGTACACCGCCACGCCTGGAGGCCTACAAGATTGGCGGGGGAACCAATACAGCTTTTACTTCCAGATCTCTTGCACAGCACTTGCCATCTTGCTGGTCGCGATTCACATCCCAAAATTGAGTAAGCCGGATGACGAGTCGGAATATGCGCAAGATGATGGACGATCGAAGGCCTGAATGCCAAATGAGCTGTAGGGACGTCGGTTAGGAACCATGTATGCGGCGAGATAGACAAAATGATGCCTCTGCTCTCCTGAATGACATCAACGTCAGCTCATGGCACTGTACGACTCTATGATTATGAATCGGCCCCGCTTCTACAACAGCAAATGTCTGCGATCTACTACCTTTACGGCCCTTCCTCCGCTATCCCCTTAAACAGACAAATCCTTTCACTGTCTGTGGATTTTCCCGGCGACAGCGCAAGCTGTCAAGTGTCCTGTTTTGTCGTCGTAGTATACCAATCGTTTCGAAACGGCGAGATTGACGAGCTGAGTGAACGTGAGCTATCAGTTCAAGCTGAGAAGGGTTAGATACGGATGATAGGCGCTTTTGACAATCCAAGTCTCAAGAAGGCACCGTTTCATCGAGTGACAACTCAGGCGCATACCTCGACTCTCGGTAAAGAAACTGTTCATATCTGTCGGAGAAACTGCCTGGGTCACGCTTGTCCTCGTTCTCGATCAACATATCCGTGCTGCACATGCTGGCCTGTACTACGATGCAACTGCTCTGCGCCTGGACCACACTTGTGTCGATCAGAAAAACAATATAGATGCAACCGGGATAAGGAAGGCGCATTCGCTCGATAATTCGACTCGAAGCTCCTGCTTTCAGTTTCAGCCCATACACTACTATCACTTATTATTCAACGCCTGCTGGATACCTTCCAGAATCTTAACAACACCCCAAGCCCCCGGATCCGGAACATTCGCCTCCTTCAACGCCTCCTGACCAACATACGCCGCCCTCCCCGCTTTAGCCTCGATATCGCGCGTTCTCTCCGCCGCCTCCCGCGCAGCCTTGACAGCCCCGCTAAAGTCCTCGCCGTTGGACGAGGCAAAGTGATCCGTAAACGCCGAGAGGGGATCGATGAGTGTCCGACTTGGTGAACGGGCCGCGGTGTATTGGTAAAGAGTGGCGAGAGCGTGAGCTAGTGTCTGTGACCAGGCGGACGAGTTTGCTCTTTCTCGGTCTTTGAGACCTGCTGCCAAGGCGTTGCTCCAGATGCTGATACGACACGTCTGAGTCAGCGCGTACGTTCGAGCGACAACGTTCAAGCACTCACTTATACAACGCTCCCGAGGTACCATCCATTTTTCGCCCAATCTGTGCCATGTAACGCATCAGTTGATATTCAGAAGAGGCCACCCTTCGCCCTAGCTTACAGCCTGAGCGATAGACAACACCGAGTTGATACAGTCTTCCGAATCGAGCTGGTCGTGCTTGATGGCCTGTAGTATCTCTGTTTGCGGGGTGATCAACAACAGCAGAAGCCCAGCATGCGAAAAGGCGCACCTTCGGCACCAGCCTTGAGCGTCAAACCGCAGTCACCGTCACCCGCGACTGTTCATCGAGGAAGATCTTTAGAACTATACAGTGACCCAAGGTGTTACCGCACTTACTTGTGTCGAACTGGGTGATCTCCGGTTCAGCTCGAATGACGTTTTTGCATGCACTTTCCACAGCGGACCGGAACGTCGCAAATGACGGGACTGTTAGACCGCGACGTGAGTCATCAGCAATGCACCAATTGAAGGTATGGCCCGGCAGCGTACTCACAAGGTACCTTCTTCCCACTATTTCTTATCTCTTCAATCTTTGCTGCGTTCTTCACGTATGCATCTGTCTCCTTGACGACCCGTTCGAGCGGTTTCCAACCGGGAGCTAGGGAGGGAGCGTCGAGAAGCTGTAGGATCCGTTCTGCAGAGTATTTTGGTGCGTCTTCGTCCCGCGGAAGGAGGAGAAGGGTTAAGCTGAATCCTGGAAGATTGCATGATGTCTTACGAGTACCCAATCAGCAGAGTGGACGTATGTGCGCGACAAAAGCACTCACCATGAAACTGCCCACATTAGCTCTGACGACGTTGATTTCCTGCTCATCAAGCACACCCAACGCCTCCTGCGCAATCAACCCCATCTCCAGCTCACTGATCCCACCGAGATTGTTCACCATCAGGACCACTTTATCCTTGCTGTCGTGCTTGAATGGCAAGAAGGCGCGGTCGATGTCGGAAGTGTTGGTGATGTATGAAAGCATTTCGGTGATCAGTTGACGGGCGGGAGGTAGTTTTTGCTTTTTGATGCCGCTTTCGTTGTGGATTCCTGCAGACGATATGGTGGTCAGATGCGCGGTGTCAATACAAAGGATAGGGACATACCCATCCCTATTTCGACCTCGTCGGCTTGAAGGTAATTCTCTTGCGAAGCGGTTCCAGGGACCTGTGTATCACGTCATCAACATCAAGACGACGAGATTGCGAAAAGAGACGCCAACCCACATGACAATGGCTCAACCCCGCACCAATCGTGCCCAACATTCCCCCAACAGCCTGCGCGACCTCCTTACACTCCGCCAGATCTTTCCCCTCGCCCGCAGCAGCAGCCGCACATTTGTACGCCAATATCGTCCCCGCCAGGCCGCGCCGTCCGACGAGTTTGCCTTGAGTACGTGGCACGGCGACGTCGTCCCCGATCATAACGAGTTCGACCGGTGAGAAGGGGTGGGTGATGGCGTGTTGTTCCTTGGCGAGGCCGAAAAGGAGGACGTCACCTGTACTGAAAGGTAGGGAATTAGTTTGAGATAGCATTAAAGGGGAAGGGAGACTCACTATCGCATCAAAACGATCAACGTCCCCTTATCCGACTTGACCAAATCCAAAGCCCTTCGTACCTGCCCCACATTCGGACTAGCGAACACGTTCCCCGCCGCCGCGGCACTCAACAGCCCTTCCCCTACCATTCCTGCATGCGCCGGCTCATGCCCCGATCCTCCGCCCGAAATCAGGGTGACTTTGTCGTGAGGAACAGTACGGAGGGAGATGACACGGTATTCGGAGTCGAGGTGAAGCGTAGGATGGGTCTGCGCGAGGCCGAGGAGGGATTGGGACACGATTTGTCGGGGGTTGTTGATTATGTGTTTGTCCATGTTGTGCAGCGACTACCGTTGTTTCCCGAAAGAGCAAGGGTCCTCCAGCGTTCCACTTTGCTCAAGGTCATTGATATAGTCGATATGAAGCTCCTTCAGAAGAGATTTGGACATTGTACTGCGCTGCTTCGTCACGAACCGATGTTGATTCCGCCCTTGAAATCTGGACCAGCGGTGATCTCGGATGCAGAGCATGAGCGGGGGTGGCATGGCCGATAACGAATTGGCCAGAGCTGTTGCCAGTCTTTGGGTTGGGACGAACTGGGAAGGAATAGTGACGCGGAGGAGCTCGCGGTGGTTCCGCACGTTGAGTATGCAAGGCGCAGAGTCCAAACGGGTCAGGGTAATTCGCCGCTATTTGCTTTGCATCCGTGAAACGCGCTTCTGAGACAGAGGCCTTTTAAGCTCCTTTTTAGCACAGTTCGTCTGCAGTAATCGGTCTGGTATCGGGAGATAGTCCGAGCCGCAGCCGCCTCCACCTGCTACCAGCTTCTCCGCCTTTCAAAGTGACGGTCAGCTTGGCGGCCCTTTCTCCGCAAGCTGTCGACATTTGCAAGAATCAAGACCGCGAAGTTGACCGCAAGATACAGCCCACGATCTCAGTATGGCCTTGACCTGATGTCGCGCTGCCCAACAATGTCGGATCATATATACCGGCGTCGGCCCCGCCGTGATAATGGGCACACAATAGGCCAAGACCGACAACGCAACGCGAAACCGTGAACCATGTCGCCTATCGCCTGGAACAATCTCAACGGTCCTCAGGGCCTGAAGGCCGACGCAGCAGTAACGAACAAGGTGTCGTCTGTCAGTATGCGCATCCTACAACCGTGGGCGCCAGCTCAAGCTCCTTTTGATACAGGTAAAAGAGGAGCAGCTGGTCTTGAACACTATCCGATGTCTCGCGGCAGACCTATGTCAACAGGTACGGACCACTTCGCCCTTTCCTTCCTGATTTTCGATGCTGATCTGCTTGTCTATAGTTCAAGGGCGGTCACCCTGGAACGGTCATGGGTGCTGCCGCGATCGGTATCGCACTCTGGCGGTACGAGATGCGGTACAATCCGGCCAACCCTGAATGGTTCAACCGAGACCGTGAGTTCTGCCTTCGTCGCCTTCGGAAACGAAGCTGACAAGGTCGACGAGATATAGGCTTCGTTCTTTCGGCTGGACACGCATGCCTTTTTCAGTACTTGTTCCTCCATTTCTCGGGATACGAAGCGTGGACGATGGATCAGATCAAGCAATACCACGCTCCAGTCATGAGCGGGTCCATGGCGGCTGGACATCCGGAGATTGAGTACCCTGGTTCGTATCTCACTCTCCTTTGTGCAGTGAACTGCTGCTAATTCGGGGATTGATAGGTATCGAGGTCACTACCGGTCCCCTTGGTCAAGGCATCTCTTACGCCGTGGGCATGGCCATCGCGTCCAAGCAGTTGGCGGCAACGTACAACCGGGACGAGTTGAAAGTGGTGGATAACAAGATCTGGTGTTTCACGGGTGACGGATGTCTACAAGAAGGTGTCGGGCAAGAAGGTACGCGTGCCCCGCTTCCATACGCATGCCTGCCGCTGATGATGAAACTCAAAGCCGTTTCGATTGCTGGGCACCTTGGGCTGGATAACTTGATCTTGATCTATGATAACAACTCGGTCACCGTCGATGGAAACATCGATTCGTGTTTTACGGATGACACGTCGGCTAAAGTTCGAGCGCAGGGGTGGCACGTGATTGATGTGCTGGATGGGTCGAATGACGTGCGCTTGACTTATTCTCGATGCCTTGATACCCCTGCTGACTGTGTCCTCGCCAGCTCGCTGGCATTCTCGCAGCTCTGGACGAAGCCAAAGCAATGACCAGCAAACCCACCTTCCTCAACATCCGTACAGTCATCGGCCACTCCTCACAAAAGCAAAACACAGGCTCGGCACACGGCGCTGCCCTCGGGGATGACGACGTCGCCCACGTCAAGCGAACCCTCGGCTTTAACCCAAACGAAAAGTTTGTCGTTCCTCCGAAAGTGTACGACTATTTCGCCGAGTGCAAACCCAAGGGCGCCCAAGCCGAGGCGGAATGGGACAAGACTATGAAGACGTACGCTAGTCGGTTCCCGAAAGAGTACGAAGAGCTGCAAATGCGTCTGGCGGGGAAGTTCGCCCATGATGGCTGGCAGTCCCGGCTCCCATCGAAGCAGGATCTTCCGACTGCCGCTCAACCGACGAGGAAATCGAGTGGTATTGCCGTTCAGGCCCTTGTCCCAACGTACAACTCATTTGTGGCGGGGAGTGCAGATCTGTTGGAGTCGACATTTGTTAGCTTCAAGGATCAGGTTGAATTCCAGAAGGTAAGGCGAGAATGAGAGGCGCCCTTTGACAGTGAGCTGACTTCACTTCGTTCAGCCCGAGTCCGGTCTCGGCGACTACAGCGGTCGACAAATTCGTTTCGGTATCCGAGAATTCTCGATGGTTGGGTTGTCTGTCGGCCTTGCCGCCTACCAAAAGGGCATGTACATTCCGTAAGTGACCTTCTGCCATTAGCCTGTCAATAAGGTACTCACACGCGGCTCTTTACGCAGTGTGGTGTCGACTTTCTTCATGTTCTGGCTCTATGCAGCTCCCGCGGCGCGAATGGCGGCTCTGCAGGGTCTGCGCTTCATCGGGATTGGGACCCATGACTCTATCGGTATTGGAGAGGATGGTAAGTCTTCTGCCTCGTGTGCGGTCCACGCATTCCCTAACTCTTGCCATCTACTTAGGTCCCACCCATCAACCGGTCGAGCTTGCCGCCTTCTACCGCAGCCTGCCAAACTTCAATCTCATCCGACCTGCCGACGCCGAGGAAGTGATGGGTGCCTGGCAACTAGCCCTTTCCGATGAAAATGCCGACACACCGAGCTTGTTCGCCTTGTCGCGACAAGCCGTTCCACTCCTCGACGGCTCCGACCGAAACAAGGTGGCCAAGGGTGCCTACGTTGTCTATGGAGAAGAAGTCGAGCCGGAAGTCACCATCGTAGCTACCGGGTCCGAAGTATCCCGCGCCATCACGACGGCGAAGGCGATGTCCTCTACGAACAAAGTCCGGGTCGTATCTATGCCGTCGCAGAAACACTTTGACGCACAATCTCTCGAATACCGACAATCCGTCTTGCCGACTGGCAAGTCCCTTGTCATTGCCATTGAAGCGTGGTCTTCCTACGGTTGGGCTCGCTACGCGCACAGCGCGTGCTCTATGCATACGTTCGGATACTCGGCACCTCAAGAACAGCTTTTCGAGAAGTTTGGATTCAAGCCTGAGAATATGGCTTCCAAGATCGATGCATGGGTAAGGAAGTGGAAGGCTCAGGAGAGGTTGCCGGCGGTCGGCGAGTTCGAGGAGCTGTTGCTGGGATATGCACAGCACTAGTTGTATTCGAGGGATTTTTGGGACTCTCTATCGTTATCCATATCATGAACGCATAACATGAATGCACTCCAACAATCGATTCCTCGAGTAAACTCAGCAAGAACCGCCTAACTTCGAATTTCCAGCGTGACAAGGCGCCCGCCCCCGTAGAAGACCCCATCTGCTATTCGCAAATATGCGCATGCGCACAAGTCGCAGCTCACAGATTAGCACGTGCGACGGGAATCCCCAATCTTCTTGATGTACAGTTGGTGCTGGCTGGCGAAGTCGCTCCACGGAACAGACGAAATCTGATCACCTTGCGCGTGATGAGCATATGTCTAAGAGGCAGAAGACGCCGATAGCACGTTATCTAAGACTTCACGGTCGAACTAGGACGGCACTGTAGAGACTGCATGGGCGCAATAGCGAATGAGAACACCCAAAGAGTTTAGTAACGATAAAACATTGGAATAAGCAGAAGCGCATCCTAAGTACAACGCAAGGTCATCTCCCTAATACGCCGTATGACCACCATCCACCATCAGGTCAGCACCTGTCGTGAAGCTACTGGCATTCGACAACAGGTACAAAACCGGACCACGGAACTCATCCGGGGTGGACAAGCGGTTGAGCATAGATCCGCGGAGCCACTCTTCCTCCAAGTCTGGTCGTTGGGCTAGTAAACCGTCTGTCATTGCTGTCCGGATGTAACCAGGTGACAGAGTCTGTGCAAAGGTAAGAGGTTAGATGTGTTTCGTGGCAGTGTGAAGGAACTTACGTTGACTCGAATGCCGTACTGGCCCCACTCAGCGGCAGCGCTTCGACACATCTGCAGCAAGGCGCTTTTGCTCGTGTTGTAGGCCAAGCAAGTCAAACCTAAGCAATTATCGAAGTTAGGTCGAACGATCGTATTGTGTTTCCCCACTTCGCTCACCTTTGTTCGCAATAGAGCCTGACATACTGGCCACAATGGCAATGCTTCCCCAAATATGGCGCTTCTTCATCTGTCGAGCGGCAGCCTGGATCGTAAAGAATGTTCCTGCGAAACAATAATCGCTTAGCGACAACATCAGCTTCGCGGAGGCGACTCACCAGCAACATTCACATCCATGATCCTACGGAAGTCCGCTGCCGGATAATCGAGCGACGGAATCATCTGCTGGATGCCCGCGGCCGCCAACAATCCGGACACCTCGTACTCGGACTCTTCATAGATCCTCTCGAACTCCTCGTTGACCATATCAACATTCGTGATATCCAACTTGGTGTACGAGATCCCTCCACCGTACTTCTTCGCGGTCTGCTTGGCTTTCGCCCATTCCTCGACGTTCGGCTCCGGAAGGACATCGCAGCAGTAGACGTGGCCAGCCTTGGCTTCGAGCAAAGCAGTGCCGATGCAGAGACCGAGGCCGCGTGCGCCGCCGGTGACAATGATGGCTTTGCCGGCAAGGGAGAAGAGGTCGAGCGCGGGGACATCGGCGTGGGCTGAAGGGATAAGATTCCGTCAGTCGGGTCCACAGGGAGACGAGAAGGCCGCCACCTACCGGGTCCGGGATTTTGTCCGGCAACAGCAAGATCTACGACTTGCTCTCCGCCGTTGATTTTGGCAGTTCCATTGGTCGAGGGAGAGACACCGTTTCCGTTAGGCGACATGTCGGGTCGAGTGATAAAAGATAGCGCAGAGCGTATTGTTTCGATAGCTGAGACGTCGTGAGTCCGGCTGACCCTCTTCATCGCGACATGTCGCTGCAGCTATATGAAGCATCAGACGTTGGGTGGGCCGCGGACAAGGGAACGAACGAGCGGAGCAAGGCTTACCGCAGCTGGAGTCCCTCACATCCCCCACACTTCGTATGCTCCGCAAGGCCAAGTTACTCCGCGCAGTACATAGTGGCCCAATCAGGCGGTGGCGAAGGTGAAGGGCAGAAGGCAAGAGGCAGCATCGGCCACGCAAGTTGGCAAGAACTACTCGAGTGCGGGATTGCAATCTCTGACGCGAGGGCCGGATCCAAAGCTGGACCGCATCGCGGGTTCCCCGGGGATTTCTGAATTGTCTCAGTCCAGGGAAGGCGCTTTAACCACTTTTCCATACTTTAATCTCGAATTTGAGAGTTGCCCAGCACAATTTTTGGCTAGCCTGCCTCCGGATCCTAGTACAGCTTGACGTAACGGCGGCACATCCGCTATGGGCTTGTCCATCTTTCTCAGCTCCGAACAGGTTCGTATTTCCCTCACTGGCCGACAGCTATCGCGTACTCGCCTACGAAATGTTGACAGGCATCAATCAACAACGGTGCAAATGTCGAAAGACAAAGCGGATCTCAGTGACGCATTAGTTGTCGCGTGCGGGCCATACTTTGCCTACTGACGGAACCATTCCAAACGCCAGACAAGGAGTCCCGCACTCGTTCGCTTGTCGACATCAGGAATGTATAAAACGAACACGAATCTCGGACTTTTCCCACATCCACCTGATGACTCAAGCGAACAGCCTCCGGAGCCTGCGCAACCATCGACAATACTCATACGCCTTACAACAACACCTCGAAATCACAAGTCGCCATGTTACGAGGACGGAACGTGAATTGGGGTATTACCCTTTGGTAAGTCTTTTACAAGAAGGATCGGTCGGATAGGACTGACTCATCTTCCTCAGCTGTGGCTCCGCCTTCTTGCTCTTCGGTTATGACCAAGGTGTCATGTCGGGCCTCCTCACAGGCCGAGCATTCACTCAAGAGTTCCCCGAGATCGATACCACACCCACCGGAACTGGATCTGCTTCGCTTCAGGGCACCGTCGTCGCCATCTACGAAATCGGTTGTCTCGCTGGCTCCCTATTCGCTTTCTTCTTCGGAGACCGATTCGGGCGAAGGAAGATGATTATGATGGGGTGCTCCATTTTGATTGTTGGTGCGGCATTGCAAGTCTCGGCCTATGGCATTCCCCATATGATCGTGAGTCCACTTCGTCTGTTGGCAGCGTGCCCGTGTCCTTATCCTTGCGACTCAGGTCGGTCGAATTGTAACGGGAGTCGGAAACGGCATGAACACGTCCACAGTCCCCGTTTGGCACAGCGAAACAACTCAAGCGAAATCCCGAGGCAGGGCACTCAGCATCGAGCTAGCGATCAACATTTTCGGTGTCGTACGTATCCTGAAAACCTTCCGCTTGTCCTTACTGACACCCTCCCTCCGTTTCATAGATGACGGCATACTGGGTCGACTACGGCTTCAGCTTCGTGCAATCAGCAGCACAGTTCCGTGTCCCGCTCGCCCTTCAAATCGTCTTCGCCCTCGCAACCATTCTCCTCGTTCTCGTTCTTCCCGAAAGCCCTCGATTCCTCATGAAGAAGGGCCAAGACGAAAAGGCGCGAGCGGTTCTTGATCAGCTTTCCATGCATCCGGATAGCACGAGGCAGGAAGCGGTCGAAATGGAGTTTACGGAGATCAAGGCGGCCCTCATGGAGGAGGAGGCGAATGGGTTGATTACGAAGGATGGCAAGAAGATGTCTCCTGTGCGCGCTTGCTTCACGAATGGAAAGGAACGGTGAGTTGCGGAGTCGGCCTTCAGGTTCGGACGATGCTCACTCCTCGTATCTCAGGTTCTTCCGTCGAGTCATGCTCGGTGTCGGAGCGCAGTTCATGCAACAACTGTGTGGTATCAACCTGATCACGTACTATGCACCGGGTGAGTAAGAGATAGTCTATCCTTCGAGCTGATAACAACTGACACTGTCCCCCCGTCCATAGTCATCTTCGAGACCTCGGTTGGCCTCTCTCGGGATATCTCTCTCCTTCTTTCCGGATTCAACGGTGTCGCCTACTTCTTGTCCTCTCTGATTCCGATCTGGATCATCGACCGTGTCGGCAGGCGGAAGCTCATGCTCTTCGCCGTCATCGGTCAGGCCTCATGCATGGCGGTCCTCGCGGGTACGACATCGGTGACGGGCAAAGGTACCGGAATCGTCGCCGCCACCATGTTGTTCCTGTTCAACTTTTTCTTCGCCGTCGGCCTATTGGCCATCCCTTGGCTTTTGCCCTCCGAATATTCGCCGACGCCAATTCGGGCTGCTTCGGCTGCCTTGGGTTCCGCCTCGAACTGGATTGTAAGTCTTGCCCTGAGTGGAGGGATTAGCCAGTATTGATTGTGCATACACTCTCCGCAGTTCACCTTCCTGGTAGTCGAAATCACGCCTGTGTCGATCAAGTCCATCGGCTACAGGACCTACATCTATTTCGCCATTTTCAATGCCTGCTTCATCCCCTTGATCTACTTCTTCTATCCCGAGAGCGCTTCTCTTACCCTTGAACAAATCGACTACTTGTTCACGGGAGACAAGGTGCTTCTGCACATGCCTGCAGTAAGTAAACGGATGTCTTGTCCGCAGAGCGCTTGTCGGCTCACCACAATGCGCTTCTCGTGCCTACAGGATATGCTTCACCACAGACATGGCCTCGAGGGTGCCGATATGGCAGGATCCTTGGAGTTGGCGCCTCCCGATGACAAGGTCGCTGTCGAGTATGTCGAGCGGCCGAAAACTGGATAGCTTGCCTTACGCATAGGCGGAGGTGATAGTAGTGGAGCTGAACACCATTCCTTCGTTCGGTGTTTGCGCCACACTGAGGGTGTACATATCGTGTGATGCTACAGATTACCTGTTCTGAAATACTTGTACTTGACGCGTTCAATCATTCTCATTTGTATATCATGTCGTTATTTATGTATGTGATTATATTTGACCAAAGATCAAAGTCCCTTATACAACGCTGCTGCCGCATCTTTCAGTCTACAAATACACATTGACCCCGTTGATCAAGGGTTAATCCACTTCGAGATGTTTTCCCATTCGTAAGGGTTGCGGCCGTACGGGATCGCCAGGTCCCGAATCGTATCCAGGTCCAGGCCTATTCCGGAATGAGCCGTCATTTGCCCTTGATGCGTCTGCGGCCGGAGAATCGTTACTGCTTGATCCGTCGGAGAATTGAAGGCGCCAGTAAGACCGAATCCGCACCCTGCAAGAGATGTTCAGCCGAGAACAAGGAAGTAACACCGGCGCAACACTTACAGTTCGGGTCGGTCGGCATTACCACTCTTGCCGCCTTGGCCTTGCTGTTCAATGCCGTGACTAGCGTTACATTCGGCCCTTCTTCCGCAATATCCAATCCAGCCGTTCCTACACCTTCTGCCTTCTGCGTCAATGCAGCCGTGATGTATCGTACACCGGCCCAGTAGAATTCAAGTGTCATCAAGAGCGCCTTCATTCTTTCGTAGTTTTGGCGCGCGGACGACTTCAGCAGAGCGAGTGCCGGCTTGGATTTACCCGAGGAGTTGTCTGTTGACATGTGAACGTAAAGAAGGGTTTCCTTCACTGAGGGACACGAACGCGCAGTCAGCACTATGGGCGACCGTATCTATCAAATGGCTCACCGAAGAATCTTCCCGCCGTAAAAAAAGGATAATTCACAAACGGCTGTGTAATGGCCTGTGGATCTACCAACTCGGCAAAGGCGGCGATATCGCTAATCGATTTGGCAGAACTCAGCGCGATATCTCGACCTTCCTCTTGGACGATGGTTTCGCTGTCATTGAGAATGCTTGGCGCGTAGAAAAGTATCACCAGTCTGGAAAAAGAATTGTCGCGTCGGCAACTGTATCTGACTGTAACAAGATGCTGCCGCTCACGTATGGAACCATAGCTGGATGACGACAGATCAGTCACTAGTTTGAATGACCTTGAAATGGAGCCAAGCTGCTTACGTGCATGAAGATGAAACCGGTGCTCTGGCCAACCAGTACGTATGGCTGCAAGTTCTGAATGGAGAACTGTAATTCCTTGGGCATCAGAGAACCGATATCGACCATCTCCTGTTGAAGCGTGGAGAGCGCGTCGGCTCGAGCAGGTTCTTCGAGCTTGTTGATCGAATAGACGACTTTGCGGGCGAGAGTCAACAGGCGGACCAGGAAGGGAAATGGGTCGTGGAGGGTCGTGCCTTCGATCAGAGGGAACGGCACAACGGAAGGGAGGGCGTCGCCGAAACTGCCTTGCCGTCCGGCTGGAAGAGAAGAAAGGGTCGGAAGCTAACCAAAAAGCGATCATGATTGTGGAATGAGAACTCACTACCTATGACCATGATACTGTCCATCAGATGCAAACAGTAGAAAAACTTCAGACGCGTCCAGTCTTCTTCCGTTTCCAGCTGAGCGGGTGATCGGTCCAGACCTGTCGGGTAACGATCAGTGTTTAGTACGGAGCCTGAGAGGAGTCAGCTTACCGCAGTCGACGGACATGCGTTCCGCCATACCGGAATACCTAGAAGTCAGGTCGGGTCAAATTCTCGAGCTCAGCGTTCCGGGGATCGCGCTCACATCCATAACCCCTGGAGAGTGCTTTAACATCAGCTCTTGGTCGTGTCGCCGATGCCAAGCTTACTGACAGTATCTCTATCGCAGCCGAACTCGTTCCAGCTCAGGATCATCAACGCCGCACAGTGATCCGGGTCAGAGACTGATAGAACCTTCAACGCCTGCGTCTTTGCTTTTTGAGCGAATATGTCCCCTGAATACGCCGTCGTTCGATTGTCCTGATGCTGCCCCCGAGAAGTGGCTGAATAGGACTGCCCATCGGAATTATTTGGCGTTTGAGATGCATAGTTCTTGGAGTAGCGGGCGGAAATGGCACAGATGGCGTTGAGGAGAATCGGAGACGCTTCTTCGTTGGCGATCTTCTCCTGCAGTCTCGGAACGGAGATGAAGCAGAAAAAGTATCCGAAACGCTGCTCGAATATCGGCAGGAGCTCTTGTAGCGTCGCAGTGCTCTGGAAGGGAAGTAGACAGGGATGAGTATGATGGGGCGTTAAGACTTCCCTCGGCGAGTGACTTACAGGTACCTCTCCCGACGCATCGAAGTAGTTCTGATGTTCCGTCATTGGGTCCAGAGGCAGCGGATCATGCGTCGGCGACGGCGGAGCCGAAACCTCGCATGTCACTCTGCGCAAACCGGGAGCTATTGCTGTTCGTCCACTGATGGTTCGTTTATCATCTCGGTCAGTCAAATCGCTGCTGGCAGTGAACGCAGTTGGGAACCTACAAGTATCTATCGTTTCAGATATGATTAGCCTTGATGTTCACGATCCGACCGAAGAAGAGGGCTCACCTGAAATACGGTATTCTAAACTTTCCCACTCGTTTGCCAGGTCCAGATGACTTCCGAGGCGAGTTCGAATCTCGCGGCGCTTGAGGGAATGAGTTGGTCGGATGTCCAGGAGGCAGACAATGTTGAGCTTCAGGTCGATCTGGCTGTCGATTGTACGAAGATGGTCCCGGTTGGCCCAAGGTCTGAGGGTCGTATGCGGGGCCGGAGTGTGCATGTGATGTGAAGATTTGGTTGAGGAAGAGTTGAGTCCATTCGTCGAGTCCGCTGGAATCCGGAACGCCTTCTGTCGATAAGAAGGCTTGTTGAGGACCGTATTCGGGCAGGCCATTATAGGTTGATGAAGCCGCAACTTCCGAAGCCGCAGCGTGTTGTCGAGCTTTCTTCGTTCCGTCTTCGTACACTGGTGAGCGTGATAGACTTGCCCGGGTTGGGATATCCAATGACGATTGCAAAGGATTCAATGGCTGCAAAGCTTCATTGACGGGTACCGATGGACCAGCTTCAACGTCCCTTGGCTGTGCCCCTATTGGTCCCGCCGGCACTCCAGCCAGGGGCGCCGCGTAGATTTCGGCGGTGTATTGACAGGTCGTCTGCGTTCTTACACATCTCTGGCATTGCGGTCGTTGCGCGTCACAGCGGCGTTTCTTTTGCCGACAAGCCAGACATGCGAGAATCGTGCGAGGGCGTTTGCTGGGCCGTAAGGTCTCTGCGTCCTCCGCTGTAGGTGGTTCGTTCTGGGACATGTTCTACTGTGAAAGGGGTGTATTGCTTGAAACCAGGCAGATCCGACCAAGCCAGTGTGCAGATGCTCAGCAAGTTCTTCAGCTCATAGTCACCTGTTTCGGTTTAAGGACACGATCGACGCGGATACAAATAAAGTCAAAGCGCTATATATGCGGGGCAACTGCCATACTCAGCTACCTCCGAGGCACTCACGACATTCACGACAGATGAACATCGGCCGGAGTGTACATGGCAATGTGTTTCAGGTCTTTCAAACGAACCCGATCGTCTTCCAGCGATGATGGCTGGGAAGAAGTTCCCGAAGCAACGACGGCGGAGGGACAATCGGTTTATAAGGAATGCCCGGCGTCGATCTCAGTCGCAACTCACAGCGAGTGGTCTCGGTGGATCAGGAGACTAAGAGTGTTCTCCTCGCATGCGCTTGTAGAATGCTTGCAAACATCGCGCATAGCGCATGCGGAAGAAAGCTTCGACCGAGAAACAGATTGAGTTTATTTCCTTCTATTCCCCAACCATGGCTGCACCTTCAGCCCCTTTCCTTTGTTTTCCGCAGAGGGCGTGTCGAGCAGATCGTCAACCGCGTCCGGGCCTACATGGCTGTTCACAGAAAACCAGGCGACGCTCAGGCTGTTGACCCGGGTCACATTTGGCTAGAAATTGATAACAGGCAGAAGTACAAGGGGTCCCTGAAATGGACGAAAGACTTGTTCGACAAGATCGTGGAGAAAGCGGTTGCCGTCGGAAGACTAGGTTGAGGGCCGGGGCCAGAAATCCCGAGGGTCGACTCCGCGTATATGAAATGGCTGGTCTTACTGGAAAACAATCCTTGTTCGAAATGCGCCTGGAATGACATCGACGGGTTCAGAGGAGGTTCCTTGTAAGTGCGACGCGTCTCGACGCCGTCGTCAGCCCGCTAAGAAGGCTTGACTGTTGCATGCAGGAGCGCCATGCGCTTCGCACCCTCGTCTGCCCCTATGGCCTCCAGCAATTCTGACTGTGATGGACAGTCGCTAGGGCCCTCAAAAGCAGCTGGTCCACAATCACGCCCCTCGGAGACCGCCCGCCACACCGACGCGACACAAGACGTTGCTGAATCGGTGCGAGAAATGCTAATTTTGCTCAGAAAGCTTGTGGGACCGGTCGAGCTGTCCCCGGCAGAACAAGAGCGAGAACAATAGAGGTAAGTGAGAGCTCATCGGCGCACATGGTTTTGCTGACACGGCTGGTCTCGTGCAAGGCTCGACGCCAGGAAGCTCGTGACAACGTTCAAAACGTATATTAAGACCCTCAATTGCGATTCCAGTGCCAGAATGAGAACAGAATACGTAAAGGGCTTGATGCGAGATTGGACCCAGAGTCGATTCGACAATGCTCTTGCCTATGCGATCGATGAGTTTTGGTTGGCCGAGGCTGAGACCATGAACCAGGGTACTGGACAGCTTGAGCATTGGCTCACGTTGGTCTCCTGGAGGATGCCCAATGACATGTGGATGTGGGGCAAGCGCGAATGACCGGGGAGGCCATGTGTATGTGTCGTTCGTGGTGACTGCGACTCCAACTCGGAAGGCGGCCAATCACAGACATAATCTTGCTGCTATTCCGCTGTGATTGTCGATTTTGTAGCTTCAGGTAGATTGAGAAAGGTATATATGAGTAGTCAAGTGCATAGTAAGCGTTGGAGATCGTTTGCGCATTTAGAAGGCTCGTGCATCGCATATTTGGGTCTGGGGAGGCCCTTGTGAGAATGGATCATGTTCGGGGAATGAATTCTCTGTCGAGGTGATGAGACGTTACGCAGTGACAGTGGCGCTTTCGAATTGCAGCGAGTTGCGAAGTCGCGAGCTGGTTGAGGGAAGAGAGGCGAGACAGTCAGTGGTCGAGGGCAAGACGACTGCCGACAGCTGACATATATCTCGTTCCCTCCGAAAAAGGGTCGCTTCCTACGAGGTCATGACTATCGAAAGTCGATACCCCATCTTGCCGCGCGTGCCATCTTGAAACGCCTTGAAGATTCTCCTATCCGCGCTTGTCTCCTATCCATGATTAACGCAACTTGGGCATCAAGCCTGTCGCGCGATGGGCAATGTTGACGCTGATACGATGGATACCGAGACGCCGGAAACGGTGGACAACTTGCAAGGTACTTCCTGCTCCGACTGACTGACTGGCGACTGTAAAGCGCGGACCGAACTATGATGGGCTCACCATTACCTGTTGGCCCTCGCTAATGTACTCGAATGACCTCGCATCGATCACCGCGCGTCCCCTGTCGGCCGATCGACAGACTCGACTTGCGAAAGCCCCCTCAAGAACCGACCGGAATCCACGCAGCTCACGGGACCTCACGGGACATTCCCCGCGCGCTGCAAGGGAAGCCTGGACCCTATCACGCCAAACAGATACCTAGCCAATGCGATGCGGAATAAATGATGAGAAGGCTACCGTCGTACCGCAAATACAACAATACTATGCCCTCCTGCCCGTCCATCTAGCCCTGCACCATCATCCTCTGTCCTTCAGGGGTATCAACGTCGGGCGCGGGGTCTCGGCGCTTAGATGAGGAGCTTTTCGATTTGGTTCTATGTAGAGAGGGGGTTAGCGCGTGTGCTTCGTGTATGGGAATGACACGACGAGAAGGGGAAGGGCAGAGACGGGGAACGGTGGACGTGTGATGAGGTGCGGCGCGGTACGTGATCACTTTGTCGGATGCTGATACCACGCTCGAGGCGTCGAGGTAGTATGGTGTCCGGTCATCGCTCCATATAGCGGAGAGGATCTCGAGGACGACTGACGCATGCGATGCGTATTCAGTGGTGACCCGGCCGTCCTACGACGACCCTACTCCCCCATACGCGCACACACGGTCTCCGTCCGTCCATGGAAGAGCGCATCGATTCCCGTGCTACACGAGGACGCGGATACTCGATTCCATTGGCAGATGACGTGAAGAGGGGAGGGGGGAGGCATCCTGACTTCCGAGGAGAGAGCGGACTGAATTGCGTACCGCCTCGTCCGCTCGTGAGGTGTTGTGGAGCGTGAGATGTCGCACATCGTGTTTCCCTCGTCCCGCTCGCCTCGCCTCGGCCCCCTGGCACTCGCTCCCAGTCGCTCCGCTCGTGCTCTCCCCGCTCGTGCTCGCCCTGACTCACCTTGACGGCAATGATCTGCGAGTTCAACTCCCGCGACTCGTTGGTCGTCACACTCGCGGCGATGACCGCCCTGCTCACTCCACACGCCCGACCGAGCGCGGTCTTGGAGGGGAGGAAGACGTAGGGTACGTTCTTGTCTTCACAGAGGAGCGGAAGGTGGAGGAGGATTTCGATGGGTTCGGTATCTACGACGCGGTTGAGGGGTTAGTACGGGGAAGTGAAGAGGGGATGGCGGTGGGGGGACGCACCAGCAGTCAAGATGATAAACTCGCAAATACCCCGATTCAACGTCTTGGTCGCCTCGTTGGCACCCTTCTTCAACTGGTTGTAGTGCGATGCCTGCTGCACGAGGTCCAAGATCTGGTTCGTGAGCTGGGCGTTGGCGAGGGGGAAGGCCTTGGGGTTGGGTGCGGCGGCGTCGGTGGACATTTTTGTGGGAGGGGGTTTTGCTGGAGGGAAAGATAGGGAGACCTCACGACTGGGGATCACTGGTCGATGACTTTGGGAGGGAGGTGGGGGCGATGAGGAGGAGGAGAAGACGACGGGAAATAATTGACGAGGGGTAAAACGTGCACGTGATCTTGCCTTTCTCGGCGGCCGAAACGCTGACTAATACCGGTTAGGGGTACGTACGTCGCGTGTTTCAGGTTCCCAATATAGCCGCACCTTGCTGTGTCCCTTCCTTTCCTTTCCTTTCCTTTCCTTTCCTATCAAAGGGAAAGGGCGGAAGCAATCCACGATGGCCCATCCCATACCACAGATCAACATCGACGCCGTCCTGGCCGAGACCATGGACCCCGTTAAACAACACCCGCAGCAAGATCCCGCCGTCGTCCCCGTTTCCCGCGAAGCAGGAACAGCACCGATGCCGATCATCACTCCCACCTCGGGCTCCCGCGTCGGCCGGATCGCACGGAAACCAATCAACCTCGTCCGCCGCGGGCTTCGTCTCCGTCAGACCCCTCCTACCGCTTCAAAGGGCGACGCCGCGGCGCAAGCGAGGGAGAGGGCGTTGGCGGCGCGCGGGAGGACAAGGCCGCAGGAGGGGGAGAGGGAGGTGGCCGTGTTGCGGGTGCGCGTGGTACGGTGCGAAGAGTTGGTCGTCAGAGATCGGAAGAGTAGTGATCCGTGAGTCGTACGCCCGACCTGTCTGGTGAAGGATCCGAAGCGGTCGTCGTAGGGGATAGGAGAACGTCTGGGCTAGGAGAAATATCTGCGAATTGGTGGGGTGGGTGGATGCGACGTATGATGCGTACAGCCCGAATTTCCATGCTAGTCGAAAGGGAGGAGCAAAGCGGCCTTCCAAGCTTCTTCTGCGCCGTTGCACATCCATCCACCGAGGACGCGAGCCGAGATCTCTGGAAAGGAGAAGGCGAATGGTGGAATCGCGTCGTATGATGCACATACGGTCCGTCGTACGTGAGAGCACAGAGTCGGGAGTATCAACGCAGATCGCGGGCCTGCTCTCGAGCCGTCGTAGGACGTCGCGCCAAATCTTTGCCTCAAAGCGGTGAACACGCCCACCAGCGATTGGGAGTGGGATCGGTTGCGGGACCGGTGGAGCATCATGTTTCGTTCCCAAGCAGGGGAATTGGGCGGATTCAACGCGGGAAGGGATGGTGATCGATCCATCTGTGTGGTGCTGGTGGAGCATAGATGCGTATTGGGCGCGATAACGTCGGCGATCGATTTGTGATGCGGAGCTTCGTCCCGTGGGGAGGTATCCAGCCTTCGGAAGGCCATGACACAGGATCGGGCTTCCGCGGTAGCCCAGGCGCACTGGGCGGACCTTAATTGGACGACACACGCCGGACCTTCTCGATACCCGAAATGTCAAAGCTTTGTACCGCTCATCACCGCTGACCCTTCCGCTCCCCTAGCTTCGTCTCCATATCCCTCGCCCCCTCGCCACAGCAACAAACGCCAACGATCAAACACTCCCTGAACCCAACCTACCCGGCCGCTCAATCGACATTTGATTTCCCGCTGTACGCCTCGCTCGCCGAGGGCGGGCTGTACCGCGGCCGCGGGGTGGAGGTACTGGTGTGGGACAAGGATCTCGTCAAGAAGGATTACATGGGGGAAGTTGCCGTCCCGCTCGGCCAGTGGTTTCAAGGGTCGGAAACCGTCGTATGGGATGAACAAACACAGCGCGCGAGGGCGTTTGAGTTGGTTTCCGCGCGGAGGAGGAGGAGAGTGTCGGGGAGGGTGTTTCTTCAGTTTGGGTTGGTGCTTCCGGATGATGTGCCCCGTGAAGAGCGGGAGCAGAGGGCGAGGGTGATCGTTCGGGATTTGGAAAGTAAGGGGGAGCGACATATGGCATGTCTGATGGACGTTCCGGCGGTAAGCTCGTTGGCTTGCTTCTTAGGCATGAGAGACGCTGACGTTTCCCGCAGTACCAAGGCATCGGCACTGTCAAGATTAAACGCCATCGCGAGACACGCACCAAGCGGTCCCGCGTCACCGGCGGCGTGGCGAAACCGAAAACGATGATCGTGTCCGCGGCATCGGCGTTCATGTCCCGTGCCAAGGGCCGCGGAAAGTCGGGTAAAGCGACTGCGGCTGATGCGCCTGTGGGCGAGACGCCGCTTGTGGCGGACAGTGATGCCGAAACCGATTCGGTGGATGAGGATGGGCTGTCGTCGGATGATGAGGAGGATCTGCAGGATGACGGGCTTTCCTCGGACGTTTCGGATTCCGTGACGCAAGATGGGGACGAGGACGAATCCGATGGAGCGCTCCTGTTCGAGAGTACGGAGGAAACCGAATTCCTGGCCGAGGACGCCAATGACCGCGTGGCACCGCTCGGAAAAGACCACGCGCGACAACGTCGTGCTGATCGGCGGACGTCTGCTGGATCTGAGAGCTCGACCGGTATCTCGGTCGGTGCGGGGAGACGTCCGAAGCGGCAGGAGAGCATGACTTCGACAACGTCGGATGATGCGGTGAATGCGGGGATGTGGGGCAGAACGGGGTCGGGGATCTTGCAGGAGCCATCGGGGACGGGCGGAAGTTCACCTGACCTTGCTGCGAAGCCGGGACAAGAGACGTCGGTTCGGATCGTTTCGCCTTCGACGGGGAGCAACTCTCCACATCCGTCCGGGTACTTTGACGTCCCTGCGCCGATGCCGCCCGCCTCGGGCTCTGTTGCGCGACGAAGACTATTCAAGAAGTCGAGTCGAGATGACTATGGACCCGGAACACCGGGACTGCTTACACCTGGCATCGGTACACCAGGAACAGCCACCCCCGGTTCCACCAGCGATCTTCCCCCTCCAAAGTCGAGAAAACGTCGACCGGTGTTCAAGCGCGGGAGAGGCAAGAAGGGTACCGAATACACGTTGGACCATCCGGCGCAGCATGATATTTTGGGGATCGTGATGCTGGAGATTGAAGGGGCGGTGGATTTGCCAAAGTTGAGGAATTGTAGGTCATACTGCAGCCCAAGGAAGGTATGGTGCTGATGAAATTGGGTAGCTTTCAGATTCTCGTTTGATATGGATCCGTTCGTCGTGATTAGTTTCGGGAAAAAGGTGTTTAGGACACGTGTCATTCGTCATTCGTACGTCCTGAGGTTCCGTTCTATTCACCTGCGCTGACTCCGCACCCAGACTCAACCCAACGTGGGATGAAAAAATGCTCTTCCACGTCCGGCAATACGAAGACACGTTCTCGATCCAGTTTGCGCTGCTCGACTGGGACAAGGTTAGCGGAAACGACTTTATCGGGTCGAGCACGATCCCGCTGTCCGAGTTAGTCGACGATGCGCCGCGGCCGGACGAGAAGACGGGGTTGTATGGTGCCAAGGAGGATGGCAAGCATGAGATGAAGGAATTCAAGGTGAGCCTGACAATAGAATCGCATCGGCGCGTATTGACGGTGTTGGCGCAGCTGCCCATCACGACGTTGAAGGACGCCCCGTGGGAGACGAAACATTCCCCGTACCTCAAAGTCAGGTGAGAGCTCTCTAGAATCGGTGGTATGGATCCGGCTCTCATTCCGAATCCAGAGCCAAGTACGAACCCTACGACGCCCTTCGACAGCGCTTCTGGCGGCAATATCTCACACAATACGACACCGATGATACTGGAACGATATCATATACGGAACTCACGACCATGCTCGACTCGCTTGGATCCACCTTGACCAGTAAAACATTGCGGGGCTACTACGACCGGTTCGACATGTCGTACGACGAGGGCGAGTTGACGTACGATCAAGTGATCCAATGTCTCGAAGATGAAATCCGGAAGCAACGAAGTGAGATCCGACGGATGTCACGCAGTACTATCGCCTCAGGCGTAGCAACACCGGCCGGCTATGGACCCATGGCTCCGCAGCCCGCTTCGGAGGGACTCGACTACGCAGGACCTTCGGCCGCGCCAAATCCTGCTGTCGACGCGGATGAGCTGGCTCGGCATATTCGCGCAAGTGCACCGCGTCGTGATACCGAAAACGGGGAACCGGACATCAATGTCAAGCCACTGCCCAAGTTCGATCATGTCAAGGGAAAAATCGGAACGGAGCAGCACTTGGCCGTGGACGGAGTGATGTCGCCCGATCTCTCGCCGGGAGAGTCTGAGATAGATGACGGACTACAGGACTCGTCATCGCCGGCCGATATCGAACGAGTGGTCAACATCAAGACGTGTCCTCTCTGCCATCGCCCGCGACTCAACAAGAAGTCGGAAGCGGATATCATCACCCATCTGGCAGTCTGCGCCTCGGCGGACTGGAGCAGAGTGGATCGGATAGTGGTAGGCAATTACGTGACGGCTTCGCAAGCACAGCGCAAGTTCTTGTCCAAGGTGTTGACGAAACTGTCGTCGGGCGCTTACTCGCTGGGAGCAAACTCTGCCAACATCATCGTGCAAGATCGTCTGACCGGCCAGGTGAGTCTGCTGGTTTGATCTGAAATCACGTGCTGACTTTGGCTCTCATTATAGCTACAAGAGGAGAAGATGGCTGTGAGTGCAGCGATGGGACCCAAGTCCGTTGCCTGGCTGACCGAAGCTTTCATGACAGGTATATGTTCGACTAGGTATTCGTGTGCTATACAAGGGAGCCAAGGGTCGAATGGAGGGGGCTAGGGGTAAGTGATGCCGTGACACACTCTCATATTTGGCTACAGCTTACAAGCCGCCTCGCAGCGCGCCGCCTGCTGAAATCCATGAGCGTCAAGCAGGGTATCAAATACGACTCTCCAGAATCAAAATTGGAAATCCCAACCTTTATCGCCTTTCACAATCTGAATGTTGATGAGATCCTTGACCCGATCGACTCCTTCCGCAAGTCATGATACTCTGGTACATCCGGGCCATGCTGACTTTCCAGCCCCTAGAAACCTTCAACCAGTTCTTCTACCGCAAACTCAAGCCTAACGCTCGTCCTATCGCCGACCCGGAAGATCCGCGTCGACTTGTGTCTTGCGCAGACTGCCGGATGATGGCGTTTGAGACCGTCAGCGAGGCGACACGCATTTGGATCAAAGGGAGGGAGTTCAGCGTCGCACGGCTGCTGGGTCCGGAGTATGAAAACGACATCCACAAGTTTGAAGGTGGTGCTCTCGGTATCTTCAGGTGCGCAAACTTGGCGCATTGGAACCTGCCAAGGCTCTAACTCGTATCTTTCTGACTCAGGCTGGCACCGCAAGGTCGGTGACATTCCTCCATCACTGTCCCTGCTTGACCTCATACTCAACTCCTTACAGACTACCATCGGTTCCACTCTCCGGTCGAGGGGGTCATTGGCAAGAGTACCTTTATCGACGGACAGTACTACACTGTCAACCCTCAAGCTATCCGAACGACTCTAGACGTATACGGCGAGAATGTCAGGAAGATCGTGCCGATAGAAAGCCCACAGTTTGGAACGGTAATGACTGTATGGGTCGGAGCAATGAGTGAGTTGTGAGGAAATGTTGCTGTCTATTCCCGTTGACCGTGACTTTCCTCCTGCACAGTGGTCGGTAGTATCGGTACAACCGCCCACGAGGGTGACCATGTCAAACGGGGAGACGAACTTGGCTGGTTCGCTTTCGGTAGGTGCAAGACGGCACAAAACATCTTGAGATTCCACTGATACCCTGCATCGCAGGCGGATCGACCATCGTGTGCTTGTTCGAGGCTGGTGCACTCCAGTGGGATGACGACCTCTTACAGAACGGTCAGCAGAGTATCGAGACACTCGTGCGGATGGGCATGGGAATCGGTCGCGCAACGGGGCAGGCGATAAGTATGACAGAAGCCCAAAAGTAGATAGATGTACAATTACGTTGTAACTGAGGCGATCACCCCGACCGTATATGTCATGACATCAAAGAGATTTTGGTGAATCAGTCGTGGAGAATTCCGGTTGTTGGACGTGCTGGAGCTGTTGTGTACCCTGCAGTGTTCCACAACCGATGGCCGGTATCGAGAGGTGGTAGATGCAGCTTGACTCAGCTGCAGGTCATGAATCATTGATGGGAGAAAAGGGACTCATACAACATGGCTCCCTGAACTCCTCCCACAAGCAAGACAGCTTCTTCCGATATTCTCCGCATACATCGACGGTGATCGATCTCAACAACCATCGTGGAAAGATGCAGTTCCGGATTCTTTGAGTGACTGCCGCGAATGGCAGAAGTCTTGAGTGCTCAACGTCTTCCTCACGATCGTGATGGAAGTAAAGACTCTTTTCGGAACACGGGGGCTTCCTCGTTGAAACTTTCGCAACAGAAATCGCCCTGGGATCGGGTCGAGGCTCGTCAGAGTAACCATAGCCGTATCCCCTCCAGTTGTCGTGTTTCGGCAGGAACTTGGCAATTTCAGAGAACGTCGGCTGGCATGTGTCAGGCATCAAGATACATGACCTTCGAGTCTATTCAGTCGCGCTGGTTAGGACCGTGCAACTGTACTGTCTCGTCACCCCCAATGACTACGGCAACCTTGCCGCGCCTTCTTGTCAGCCCGCGCTCGGTTAGGAATCCTCTTGAAGAAATCTTTTCGGTCTGCGTACGAGCTCCGTACAAAAGGAATAGGGACTTGTTGCGCCAACGTTGTAAGAAGTAATACCTCGAACGAGTATCAATAGTCTATCGGTAGTCATCCGTATTACCTTAGTCGCATACAACTTCCGCCTCGCCCAGCCCGTCCCGCCTGTAGCTACCTAGTCAGAGATCTCTCCCTACCCCTTGTAGGCGATCCTGACAGCATACCAGATACAGTCGACTGTTGTTTGAGGGCCGTGGGGTTGTCCGAGCTGATAGCGATATTCCTTGAACCGGATCCATCGAAACGGACTGCGGGACTGCGGGAGTCACTGCTGACATGGTGAGTGATGAACAAGTGGATGTTAAAGTCGAGTCGCGGTGTATGAGCGGATCGGCTGCTTTGCTTGATCGGTGTTGAGACTGCCGTAGACCGTGGGGGAACTTTGCCTTCTTTCGGTAGTATGGCCATGCTCAGTCATAGAGCACGTATCAGGGAGGATCTTTTCACTGATGATGGCGTAGTTAGGGGTTGAACCAGCGCGCGAGGATGCACAGTCTCTTAGCGCGACGGAGACGCAGGTCAGTCGCACTTGTTGAATTAGCTCAGGCTCAGTACTGCCATTTCTCAGTCACTGTGAGCCGTTACATGCTGAGATACCGAAGCGCCGTCGCTCAATAAAGAGTATCTGAATATTGAAAGCAGATCAACGGTGAGGTGATAGGTTGTCTCTCGTCAGGATTCGAGGTATATGAACGAATACCAGGCGAACGAGACATGGCCATTGTCCTTTGCCACCTTGACATCTGACAGAATCATTTAGGAGCTGTGAATTGCTTACACATCTTAAGTCTCTATTTGATGTTGTCACCGTCCTCATTGACATTCTGGTCGCATCTAGCAGAAGTGCGTGACCTGAGTTCGTGAGCGTAAAAGTTTGTATGAGCGTCCACATTGCGCATCCATATGTCTATCTAGTGGTCGATGTTATGCACGGGTAGCGACTGAACCCGGATAGTACCAAACGAGCAGTGATACGTATAACTAAACGATAGTGGTCTGGAGACCACTATCACACTACAGTATACAACCGTTGAACTCCTCTTGAACCGGTAGGGGAATGCCCATCCCGCGTCCTGAGTCGTGCCCATCATAGGGGCTGAAACGCGACTGACTCGTATCCGCCCATTGTTCTCATACCTCGTTCATGACAGTCGATCCAAGACCCCGTCTACCCATATCCGCCAGGCGAATGGGTCCGACTTTCAGAATACACCGCGATCCAAGTTGCTCCGATAAAACGTAAAGCTCGGTGACTGTCCGTCGTCCGCGACAGTCGCCTCCGTTACACCCCGATCTTGGCTCTAGCCGACGTCCGCGCTATAGTCGAAAACTTCGAAAGCAGTGCGGTATCTGAATTTCCCCAAGTGGGTCTACGTAGTTCGAAAGTTGAGCCAGCAGGTTTCGAGATTTAAGTGGGCTTTGCTCAGCGATCCGACGAGTCGGTAGAGTCGATCTGAGCTCGGCGTCAGGTATAGACGGTTTCTGCACGGGGTGCGCGAGATCACCGCCGAATGCGCTCAGGATCCACCAGGCTCGTTGAGCACGCTTCATTTGCATTTTCATTGGGCCTCGATAGCTTGACACTTTCTGAGCGTGACCGCGACGAGGATTACGCAGAGAAAGCTCCAGTTCATCGGACGACATAGAAAGGGGCCAACATCTCACACCACTTGGAATTTCGGGTTTATACTGACAAGAACACTTCGGTAGTTACTGTTTAAAGACATATGAGTCTGGATATCCCGTTCCTTCAGTCGCTTGATGGCTCATGTTCCAACCTTAGCCCTTGCCATTCCCAACATGTCTGTTCCTAGTACAAGTAAAATACATGTAGGCAGCTATGTACGCCTGATTCTGATCGTTCATCAGAACAAAGACCGCTAAAGGATCACAAAACACAGAAAACCATTCCTTGTGGTTATTTCTGGAAATTTACGTGGCGGCTAAGGAAAGCCTCCCTTTAAGTATACCTTTCTCCATAACGTTTAGAGACGCAGGGATAAATAACAAACTTGGCGGCACCTTTGTCATTCAGTTCCGTTACGAGCACGTGCTTCCGCGCTCAAGGGTTGATCATTCTTCATGGGGACCCTGCCGGGAGAGTAATGCACAGGTCTCAAGGTTGCCCGCGATTGTACAACGCCGCTCCTCTTCGTCCTTCGCGCCTTTCTACTGTATCTTACTCGCTCCGCCCTATTGGTCGCAAACTCTCTCGTCTTTTTCAGTAAGTCGACGTATGCCGAGGGAAAGCAGTCGAAGCTCTGCCAATATTTCCGGAGCTAGGCTACCCAGATGGAGAGCTTGGCGGCGTTGCAAAGGTTCCCCAGACGTATATTCTGTCGCTGACCTCCCGCGAAAACCTAGACGCTCCATTGTCGCCGCCAACATGTCGCCTACGTCGCAACAGCATGCTCCCGGTATGACTTTTAGATATGAAGCGTCCTTACATAATATCCTGATTCCCTAGGAGTTCAGACAACGAGCACACCGGTCAAGGATCTCATCATGGCACTGCTTGAACAAGCGGTGTGTCGACGTTATTGCCCGAGGATTACATTGTGAAAGAAACCGAATCTGAGTAAGCATTCACTTTGTATCATTGGCCTGAACATCTCCCTCGGGCTTACATTAATTCAACTGGCCGGTCAGCGAGATACCACAGCTGCTTGAGATCATTCTCGAGAGCGGAAACTTCTGGGCGCCGACTTCATCCGTTGAAGACGAATGGATAAGGCGTTTTGCGTCCAAGTACGATCCCGACCTTTCGACTCCGGCTCACAAGACACATGAGGCCAAACAAGCCTTTTCCATAACTCTAGATCGTATCTGCGAATCATCTCTGGTGGAACCGCACTACAGTACTTCCGTTGCCGATTCGACAGGTGCGAATTGCAGCAACCTTTGCGTAAGCGGGCCTGTCTTTGACATCTGTGCAAGGATGATGCCGCAAAGGATCTCGTCGTCAACGATCAGGGAACAGGCTATTCAGACCATAGCCTTGATGATACGATCTTATGACTTTGCGTCCAAGGTGGCCATCTATGAGTTAGTAGCTGGCGCTTCCCCTGGACCGTCTGCCTCTGGCCTTATTCGGTGAATCGCTGATTTTTCTCCTGAAGGGGTCTACCTTTATTGCTCGACATGATTTACTGGAAATCGCACGAAAGCGGCACGCTTCACGCGTGGCTCCCCGATGTCAGGACAATCTGGAAGGTGGTGTACGCCCGGAAAAGGCTAGGGCGCGACACCGACCGATACAGCTACGAGTATTTGCAACAGGAATTCGACAACGAGTTCCTCGCAACTCTGAGATATGCGTATAGAATCCGGTTGGTGGAGAACTGGGTTGGAAGTAGCCAACAAGCTGTTGAAGACGGGGAATACGGCATTTGCCTGACGGAACCCATGCGAAAGGTCTTCGAAATTCTGATAACGAGGATCAGGGGGCGTCCCGTGTACAAAGCTCCCTGCACACCACTCGGTCGGGTCGCATGTTCATTGCAAGCGCCGGTATATATGAACGATGTTAGAGTTTTTGTGGTATAGTCATGTTGAAGGTTTTTCTCGAGCTTTGTCATTGCTAGTCTAGTTGGACCGCACCTTCTAGCCCAACGTCAGAACAACGCTGCGAATGATGTTCCGGGGACAGCCAGATGCCTGCCACGCGCTAAGCATACATGAAGATGCGCCTACTTGCATGAGGTTGCCCCGGTCAGGTAGGCTATCGGTGGGCGAAAGAGACTGCAAGTGCCTGTCGGTATATAACTTCATGTCTTCTTTCGTGATCCGGTCATGTATGTGCGAGACCACGGTCCTTGTTTGGCAAATACCCCCAACATGGTCAGACTCCACCTGAGCAGGCAGCGGCGAAGAACGCTTTGGGTCCGGCGCAAAGGTGATGTCGCTGGCGGAGTTGTTGGTTCCTGGTTTCGGCAGAGGTTTGAAGCATGTATGCACATCAGAACTTGAGAGCCGAGTTTCTGTTTCACGAACGGCGTGAGTTGTCATACGATAGGCGGTGGGACCGTGTGGTGCCTTCGACCGAATTGAAAGGGCTTGCTGCATGTAGTAAAGCGCAAGTATCTGACATTGTCGCGCTGCATTCGAATCGGCTCTACGCATTTGGCTTCATGCACTGAACAGTCACAGGGATGTGCTGGTTCCCCGTCTGTAACATTGAGTGCCCTCTGGAAGGTTGGCCCTAGCTGAAGCGCGTGCGGTCATGGCGAAGGTAGGCATGTCTGGCCTGTATACTCACCTGAGTCGTCTTCCCGTGATACCGACGTAAGCCGTCGTTCATGCTAAATGTGATGAGGCCAGCCGAAGCTGAGCAACGACCCGAAAGTAGGATGATCAATCCAAGTTTATAGGCGCGACGGACTCGTCCATGATCCAGCAGTAGCATGCTGCATGACTGCGAAATGCGATAGACATCCCGGATGGAAGTCCGATAGGCGTTGCAGATGAAGATTCCCGCTTCCATTCTGGCATGTAGAGAACCTTCACGGTCATCCCAAAGGTAAGGAACCGGATGCGTCGCTGTGGCCAGTTTCGGTCGACGGAGAGTCCAGGGATGGCCAGAGAGTGCTGCACGAGCTCCGGCGACGTCTCGCGAGAGTGATTTCCATCCGTCGGCGACCAATCGCCAGGGAAAGAAGTCACGCAAAGGTTCTGGAAGCGCGTGTAAGATATTGTATCGTTGATGGAGGAAGCCACTGCGAGTACCTACGGCGCGTCCATCAGCCTTTGTTCCCGGTCGCAAACACGGTACTTACAACTTTGATCCCTCTCTCGATCCCTTTTGCTTTCTTCCCCCGCAAGCCGGCTATACCCTCGCTCCCCACTGCCTCACAGCATACGTCAACCCGACACAAACCACCACCACAAGCCCTAGAGCTTTCCACGAGACCGCTACACTCACGCCTCACCATCAGCGCGCGCGACACCTTGCGAAATCAGGCAACAGCAAGACGTACCAGGAAACCGAGAAACCACCCTCCGCGCCCGCGCCTCCTGCTGCCTCTCCAAATCGCCCTTGTCCGCTCCCCGCTCCCCGCCCTGACGGCCAACGACCGGAACGGCATCGATCCTCCGGACGACGAGCTCAAACGCGCCCTCCTGTTTCCCAAAATCACTGCGGCACATCAGGCTGAGCTCCCTGATGCCTCCCCTGCGTTTCCCGTGCCCGTGCCCGTGCCCGTGCCCGTGCCCGTCCGCCTTGCTACCCGGGTCGAGCGGGGTGTATTCCGGGTCCCCGGGCGTGATCGGGCGCCCTCGGTAGGTCGGGACGAACGCGGACCAGGGGATCGTGAGGCGGCGGGTGGAGGCGTGCGTGGGCGAAGTGTGGGAGGAAAAGGTGTATTCGTATGAGATGGTTGATTGGCGCCGGCCGTCGGGGCGCGTAGGGGGGATCGAAGTCTTGAGGACCAAGGTGAACCTCGTCGGTGGCGGTAGCCGCTCCGGTTCCCCGACCACGGCCCCGGCCCCGGGCCCGGCCTGCTTTGGCGCGTGTTTCGCCGGCGAGGCGACATCAAACTCGATCCCCAACCCGGCGTACCGCTCCGTATCCAGCCAGAGCCCTTGCTCGCCCGGGAACGTGTAACATTGACTGGCGAACCCGGCCCCGCCGAGGGTCTTGGTATCCAACGTTCCCCAGAACCGGACGGCCGTGGCAGCGGGGGCGACGGGGGCGGGGGCGGGGGCGGCGGTGTCCTTTTCCGAGGAGGAAGAGGGGTAAGGGTCGAGGTGCGAGACGGAGGAGCCGCCGCGGATACGGTCGTCGATTGCGCGCCAGGCGGGGGCGTTGAATGGCGGGAAAATGGTGTGTGTCATGCCTGAGGACGAATGGCGGTAGCTTGTTGGTCTAATTGCAAGAGGTAGCGTAGACGGACGTCGAGGGTGAAGGGCGACTTGATGGATTGAATGCGAGATGTATCCACCTGAGATGACGAATTCGATCGAGTGCCCGCCTGTGCCGGCGGATCTTCGTGCTCGTCATTGCGGGATTCTCTGATTCTCCGAGGTGTGTCGCCAGGTAAGTTGGTATGAATCATAAAGTGCATCAATGCCTGGTGATAAGAAACGCCAGGCATGTGACCTAGGAATCTGATCTCATCCTCACTACAACCACATCCTCCACAAACTATTTTCCCCCGATCAATCATGTACCGTCGATCTAATTTCGCAGATCCCACTGATAAACGCAACCCCTTTCCAAAAAAAGGCCGCAGAAACCAACGAACTCAAGATCCGGTCGTCGTACATACGCCGACGGGTCCTCTTCCACGACGTTGACCTCTCCATTCCCCATTCGGAAGAACGGACGGGGGGCGGGAGGCGAGAGACAGCCGAGCATCGAGGAGGGGAGCGGTTAAGCTGATGCGGGCGTCGTCGTCTGGTCGGTGGTGAGGAGGAACGGGAACACGGAGGGACCGAGGTGTGGGTGAGGTGATATAGGGCGGGGCGAGGGGTGATCGAGGGGAAAAGGGGGCAGGGAAAAGGCGTCCACAGTCAACCAAAGTCGACAAAAGTCCCCTCCTGCCTCTGTCTCGAACGCGCTTTTCTGATACACACCCTCAAGCGCACGCGAGACCTTTCCTATCCCTTTCCCTTTCCATTCCCCCGACGACACCCTTCCCCTCCCTCCGCCCTCAACAACGTCCTCACCACCACCAACGTCATCACGCCCTCCCCTTCTCCCCGCGCACCCGTCAAGTCCCTCAAGGAACGTACACGTAGTCCGACCACCAGCATATCAAAATGCCCTTCGTCAAGGTCCAGAAGAACTCTGCCTACTTCTCCAGGTTCCAGGTCAAGCCTAGGCGAAGGAGAGAAGGCAAGACCGACTGTGAGCCGTCGTGAGCTAGGAGGAGCCGGATGGGATGTGCTGATCCGTGTGCTGTCAAGACTACGCCCGAAAGAGGTTGATCTCCCAGGCCAAGAACAAGTACAACTCGCCCAAGTACAGGCTCGTCGTTCGATTCACCAACAAGCAGATCATCGTCCAGATCGTCTACGCCAAGTTGCAGGTGCGCCGCGGTCGGGTCGTCATGCGGTAATCCGGATGCTGACCTCCCTCGCCTTTCGCAGGGTGACTTTGTCTTCTGTGCCGCCACCTCCAAGGAGCTCCCCCGATACGGCATCAAGCACGGTCTCACCAACTGGACCGCCGCCTACGCGACCGGTCTCCTCTGTGCCCGACGAGCGCTGACCAAGCTCGGCTTGGCGGACAAGTACGAAGGTGTGACCGAGCCCGATGGAACCATGTCCCTCACCGAGGCGCTCGGTGAGGGTGAGCCCCGACCGTTCAAGGCGTTCTTGGACGTCGGGCTGAAGCGAACGACGACCGGTAACCGAATCTTTGGTGCCGTCAAGGGTGCCTCGGACGGTGGTATCTACGTTCCGCACAACGAGAAGCGATTCCCCGGTTACGACATCGAGGGCAAGGAGCTCGACGCTGAAGTGCTCGAAAAGTACATCCACGGCGGTCACGTCGCCGAGTACATGGAGTCCCTCGAGGAGGAAGACGAGGAACGATTCAAGAAGCAGTTCGCGACCTACCTCGAGGACGGCGTCGGATCCGACGACATCGAGGACATCTACTCGAACGCGTACGCCGCCATCCGAGAGAACCCCGAGTTCAAGCCGACCGAGAAGGACGTCGCCAAGTGGAAGGCCGAGTCGGGCAAGCACAGGCCCGGAAAGCTCACCCACGCCCAGCGGGCCGAGCGCGTCCAGGAGAAGATTGCCGCCTACAAGGCCGGCAAGCTCGACGAGGAGGACTCGGAGTAAGCGCCGTCTGCTCGTTGTGGGGTCGCGCGATGTTGTGTCGGGTCGCGGACCTGCCTCGGTTGTCATTTGTGTAGCTAAAAGATGCAATGACTCGCTCGAGGGAATCCCTAGCGCAAACCTGTTTGCGCATGCGCCGTTACGTTTCTAATGTCCAGGCGAGCAGATTGCTATCCACCGCGTTCGGATTCCCCCCGCGTGTACAAGCAGGCCGTTGCATTTCGCAAAGAGAGAAGATCAGGCAGCATCCCGCCTGCCACATGTTCAGTTGATGTTTTTGCATTCACGCAAAGGTTGACTGGGGTCCAGCCCAACCGGTACCAAGCCTTTCATTGTTCCGTCGGGTCTGTAAAGAGAGGGCCGACCTTTTTCCTGTCTATGACGATGAGCGGTGAGATGGCGCACCGATCAAGGCGCAAGTTACAGTGATGATCACCGCGAGTTTGAGAAGAGATGTGGTTCTAGAGAATGCAACGTGCACTTTGTTACTTCGCGTCACAGTTCTGGCGAGCAGGCGTGCATGCGTTCCAACTGATTACCTGGTCGTACAATGGTTGCATCGCGCGAATCTTCGAGCGGACAAGCCAGGGCCCATGCGGTAGTATCCTAAACCTCATACACGGGCAATCGGGACACCAGAATGGCAACAATGGAAATGACATCAACGAGCACGAAAGAAAAGCCGCATACAACAACGCTCTCCCGTGTACACATCTGATCCCATCCCATCCCTATACCCAAGCACAAAGGCCCAGCGCTTAAGCAGCGAGGGTGACTTCGACTTCAACTCCGGGCTCCAAGGAGATCGAGGTCTGCGAGGGGACGGCCGAGGCGGTCAGCAAGAATGAAGCAAGCGAGGGATAGCGATGGGAAGAGGGCGACTCACGATCTGCTTGACGACTTCGGAAGACGAGTGCAAGTCGATCAATCGCTTGTGGATTCGCATCTCGTACTTGTCCCAGGTCTTGGAACCTTCACCACAGGGGCTGCGTGAGAGCGAGAATGAGTATGATTCTCCAGTAGGGCAGGAGAGAGGGAGAGTACGTACGACTTTCGGGTGGTGATCTTCAAGACCTTGGTGGGCATTCGGACGGGGCCCTTGACTCGGATATCCCTGTCCTTGGCTCGGGTGATCAAATCACCGCAGACTACACGGATACCATCAGCTCCCCCGACGTCTCTCTCAGGACAAGGAACCCTCGACTCACACTTTTCCAAGTTGGCGACGTTCCTCGAAGTCAAGGTGATTCGGATCTTGTGCAACTGGGCGGCGGCGCCGGTCTTTTCAAAGTCGTCCTTGGCAGCCATTTTTGTGATGATGGTCGGAGGTGTAGAGAACAGCGACTTGTAAGGTGCGGGAGGTCTTTACAGCGGTGACTGTCTTGGGAAGGGAAGGGACCGGGGGTGGAGAGGATGGTGCGAGCGGTTGGCTCTTGAATTGGGCGACGGAAAGGAAAAACAGGCGCGCGACAACGGAAAAGGAAAAGCGCAACCAGTTTCGAGCGTTCGGTGCGTCCGGTTCATGATCAGGTCAGGTCGGCGGCCGGGTCTTGGTCTTTAGCTTGATGAGGAGATGAGGAGTGATGACACCAGTACGACAGTAGTCAAGAGCAGGCCAGCCAGTGGCTTGGACTGAGTGAAAACTCTGTTAGTACCGTGAGCTCGCAGGCGCCTCGCTATGGGTGTTCCAGGACATTACAATATTTCTATTTCCACTATTCTATTCCTTTGCGTAATCTATTGCCGCGTTCCCTCGCGCAGTTCCTCCATCTGCGACCAACCTGGAGCCGCACAGCTCCCGGCAAGTACTCTTTCTCGTGTATGCACCCCTCTACTTGCTCGCCGTGATACCAGTGATCCACGTTCGTGCACCACCTACCGCCCCTTCTTCGCCTCCGTCGCCTGGTCATTATCAACCCAACCCCCCTGCGCATCCTTGTGCCGCACGGTGAAGCACGCGATACCGGTAAAGTCGGTACTGCACAGAAAAGGGATCAGCATGCGGGAACGTGGCGAACGAGATGACACGCACATTTGCCAGATGACGGATTTTGCGTATCGCAGGTAGTTGAGGATCGCAAACGTCATGGAGAAGAGGATAAAGTATGTTGCGTTTTGTTCGGTGGATTGGATGAACGGTGCCCTATCCATCGGGAAATCAGTTTCCCTCCACGTTCCGGTTGGGATGAGGAGGGTACTCACCGGCCAAAGAGGACCGGCGCGTTGGCGTCTATCGCGCCCAACGCGGTCCAGAGGATCATCCCGTTAAAGTACGGGAACGAACTCTTGGTCACGTGCGCGAGAATCAACTTGCTAACCTGGTACGAGAAGCTACGTCGCACCAGGATCAGCACACTTCCTGGGGAATACCGGAGGGAGGGGGGGGGGGGAGAACGTACCATGCGCCCCAGTACAAGATGAACGGCAGCATCCGCTTCGAGTTTACGATCTCCACACCGGGCGCGGCGAGCCACGCGACTTGGAGCGCGACGTGGACGAGGAACGGAATGAGCCCGAGGAGCGGCGGCAGGAGCGGCAGGTTTTGTTTTCGGCGGGCGGCAATGACGTTGGCGTAGCTAGTGGTGCGTACATTAGCACATGGCGTGTCATGCGCAGAGGGGAACGTACGAGTTGGCAATGTTTCCGAGGAGACCGACGGCGCCGAACCACATGAACGCTTCGCGAATGGAAAGCCCGTTGAGCCATGCGACCGATGCCAGGCTCGAGTAGGCCTTGTGCCCAAGTTGAGAGAGCGTCATGGCGCCCACCATCTTTTGCTGCAACCCGAACTGAACGAGTCGCGACTCAATGAGGTTGCACGTATACGGCACGAGCTTGATGATCGGCGTCGCCCACACGGCGGGACCCTTGAGCGCCGTGATCGCGTACATGACGCAAATCATCAGGATCCCCTCGACCGGTCCGGAAAAGGCAGAGAGGTAGAGCGTGCCCGTATGGTATTCCTCCCATGTCGAGAGGTAAAAGTTGCTGATCGCCGCCGCTTGGGAGGCGACGGTCCACCAGGAGCGCGAATATCCAAAGGCCGCTTGGGCGAGGATGACTTCGAGTGTGACGTTCATTGCGTCGATTCCGTGGTCGAACATTTCCCCTAAAGGGCCCGCCATGCCCGTCCGGCGTGCTTGTTTCCCGTCGATTGCGTCCATGGATTGGTAGATGAACAGTCCGGCGCTAAAGGACCAGTATACCCAGCTGGGCAAGGCGTGCCCTTCGTACGTCGGATCGAACCAGAGGAGCGTGGCGATGTTGATAAAGATCATGGTGAGGCCCATGAGGGTGATTGTGTTGGGCGCAATGTACCGCGGGAAGAGCTTGACGAGGTTGTTCCAGTACGGCGTGAGGATCGTCTTTGACAAGACGGACTTGTCCACGCCCGAGTACTTGTAGAGCTTGAGCCCCTGGAGCTGCTCATTGGAGAGCTTCATGGTGGGTGTTGGTTTGCGTTGCTGTCTGGGGAGAGTCAAAGTGGAAGATGACCATTTACTCTACTCTACTCTACTCTAGCTCGGTGACGAATACTCCCTCTCCGCCAAACGAAAGCGCGTGCACATTCGGATGAAGCGCGTACTGGTTCACTGCTTGTTCATCTCCATCGTATCGTCTTCTTCTTGACCACCGCGTCCCTCGCCACTTGTCCACACCCACGCCAAACACTCTATCCCATCTCTCAAAATGTCCGACAACGAACAACAAGGGTCCGCCCCTCCTCCCGAGGTCAAGCCCGAACAGAGTGAGTTTCCGCGTTTTGCGGGACGCGTCGATGGGGGGCTGATCATGGGTTTTGTTTCGTAGCGTCGATGAACATCAAGGTGAGGCCGGAGTTGGATCTGCAGGAGGTCGAGGTGGTCAATGCGTCGCGGGAGCACTGCTATGGAGAGCGGGAATGGAGGAATAGAGCGTATATCCGTCCAAGGATGGATAGGGGAACACGGACGCGACGCTCCGGGACCGCATCGAGATCTCCCCCACGAACCGATCAAACACCTATCGCACTCGCTAAGCCCCCTCCCTTGCTCTCGTCAGGTCACATCCACGGACGGCAACGAAGTCTTCTTCAAGATCAAGCGAACGACCAAGCTCAACAAGCTGAAGAACGCGTACGCCGAACGAGTGGGCAAGCAAGTGACGTCTATCCGGTGAGTTCTCTCCTCGTTCTCATTCGTCTTCTTGCCGCTCATCATGTTTTCGCGGGAGCAGGTTCTTCTATGACGGCCGTAGGGTCCAGGATGAGGATACGCCCGAGTCGTTGGAGTTGGAGGACGGAGATGCGATCGAGGTGCAGCTTGAACGTACGTCCCGAACCTCCCCTCGTTTCTTTGTTTCCTGCTTACTCATCTGGCGTGTCGGGTAGAGGTCGGCGGTGCGCAGTAAGAGAATGCGGTGTGAAGAGGTGTACGATGATGGAAAGGGGTTGTATGACGATGCAATGCCATCTATCCGAACTCGCACGTGGGTGGTCAGGCCTTCATAGTTCCGGGCGGGCGATGGCCTCAGGTGGCGGGATCGGTCGACCGTTGCTAACGGGTGGAGTAATTGGTCCAATGACCTCGTCATCGAATGGGAAGCGGGGTTTCAGCTGGAAACATTGACGACGGCGTTTTGAAGATATCGCTGGTTGCCATGAATTGCTTTGAGCGCTCGACGGGAACGTATACGAGAAATCTTGCCAAGGAGATGTCGAGGGCGGCGGCTGAGCTGTGGGTGCCCGTTCGTTAAAAACGCCTACTTTGTAGCTCGACCCTTCCCTGCTACGATTTGGCTTGGTCCCATGCGCCTAGACCAGGCGGTAGAGAGGCGGGATCGGCGCAGACAAAGTAGCCTTGATACCAGGATGGACATAGCCACTTCCATTCACTTGAGAATTATGTATCATTGTTCGCTTCGGTAAACAAAATCGATCTTTACGGAATCATTTTGTCACTACGCATCGCATCAAAGACAGCCTTGAACCCATCCTCCCACGTATCGCACTCCTCGGTCCAACCCACACTCTTGGCCTCATCCAGCGCCCCCAAATCACTCCACGTACGCGCCGTCGCAAAGTCCAGGAAATCCCAGGTGGCGTACTCGGCCGCGGAAGGGTCCAAGTCATGCTTTTGCACCCAGCTTTTTATGGCGGATTGGTTTTGTTTGGCGAACTCTGCAGCGGAGTGCAGGAGGACGACTTGCTTGCCGATCGCGTTGGCGTCGGGGGCTTCGTCGGCAGGAGGGGTGGGGAGGCTCAAGCCGAAGTACCTGTTGTGAATTGTCGGTCAAAAGCTAAAGACTCTCCCGGACGGTACGTACTCCGCAACCTTTGGCCACACATCAGCAAATCTCAACAGCTGCCCATCATGCACGTTGAACGCCCTGTCGTACGCTGTTTTCGTGTTGACGAGGTACAACTGGTGAGCGGCGTTGTGTGTTGCAGTGGAAAAGTCGTAGGGAAGGTTGTAGGTGGCGCTGCTGCCGGGGAAGACGAGGGGCTGATCGAGGTGCTTCTGGATTGATGCGTACAACCCGAGGGTGACGGCCCTGCAATGAAAGACAAATTAAGAGTGAGTTTCAGCGGGCGATAGGGCGTGCTTACAGCGACATGAAATTGCCCTGCAAATCAGAATTAGTTCGAACTCTCCCCGCTAACAGCAATCAAGGCGTACCTTGGACTCCCCAATAATGAAATTCGGCCTCGACACAATCCAGTGGTACCCGTTCTTCTTGGCAGCCTCTTTCAACATGTCTTCCTGGACATAGTAGAAGTTGAGACCCTTATGCCGCGGTGCTGATTCGCGGAATGGGGTCTGCGCAAGGTATTCGCCGCCCTTGTGTACGCCGTAGTCTGCGGGATAGATCTAGTGCTGATCGAATCTCTACCAAGGTAGGCTTACACTTGTATCCGGTCTGAAGAAGCAGGACTTCGAGCTTCGTGGCGACACGAGTCAGAGCTTCCAATGACTTTGCACATGGTTAGCTCATGGAAACCACGTGCGGACAGCCAAGAGTGTCCGAGGCAATACTCACGGTGCCAAACAACTTCTTATTCGTCTCCACCAAATCCTCCTCCTCCTCTTTGGCAATATACGAATAGAAAAACACATGCTTCGCATGTCCGGCCCCTGCCTCGCTCAGCCCCTTCGCGATATCATCGACCGACCCGCTCAAGTCGACATTGACGTGCTTGATTCTGTTATCGGGATCATCTACTGAAGGAGGACGACGAGAGACCGCGAGGATGGATGTGTATTGGCTTGTGGGGGTGGAGAGGAGGGCTTTTAGGGTCGCGGTGCCGCTGATGCCGCTTGCGCCGAAGACTGAGGGAAGATGGTATCAGGAGTCGCGGAGCTCGAGAGGTTGGGAGACTTACCGATGGCTGTTGACATGTCGAAAGGATTATCGGATATTGAATGTGTTGAAGGGCACCCGTTAGCCCGTTGCCTTCATGCGGGAAGATCTCCATATATAGCCAGCTTCCAGGACCATACCTGGAGTATATCGTCAACTGGAAGTGACCTCCACCTGCAGTTATTCCAGTCCATGTTTCGTCATATCGCACAAAATCAACAAAGCTAGCTAGCTTCGGAGACCGACCGCCAGAGAAAACATGCATCGAAGTTGGCAAAGATACTTCGTAACATATACGGACAACCGCAGATCCTACCCCTGCTATTCGCACCGAAATGGACTGTCGAGAATCTCGTCAAGCACTGCGTCGGCGGACACAAGTCGACGAACACCACTTCGGAGGAAGCAAAAATCTGAAGTCGACTTCGCTGTTGCTGGACGGACTGATTTTCGGCGTCACGCATCATCATGGTCAGCGGTGCGTGATCGCTGGTTCGCCTGGATGACCATCATAAGGTCTTCAACGTCAAGGTGGAAATAGAAGGATCATGGTTCGAAGAAACAAGTCCCGCAGGTGAGTTGCAATCTACAATTTGACATGAAAGTTTCTGAAGATCCGCTTGTGTCTCACCCTGAAACCGAAGCAGGGGAAAGGGGAAGCCGCGATGATCCATTTGTCGCTCCGAAGACGATGATCAAAGTATCGTATGTCGACGCTTTGCTCATCATACTATTACAGTCTTGACATCTTGCAAAAGCATTTTCATCCATCCTTTCACCGACAGTACCGCGTATCAGGTCGACATCCATTGGACATCAATCTTTCGATCAGAAACGCGACAAACGATCGCGAGGTCAACGTAGCGAAAGACGATGACAGTTTGATACGGCGTCAGAAGAGTCAATCGTCCCAGTACGAATGCAGCAACGCACCGCAACACCAGCCCAGCGAGGAACCATTGCGCCCGTCGACACGTCTTCGAAGGAAACGATTGTTCGAGGAGGAATACAGCAACCCGCCACGATGTCAGCAGAGCAAGTAACGACATCGGTGTCAAGCACGTCACCAGAGGAATCGATCGCTCGAGCCGGTATGCATCAGCCGAACGCCAGATCAGCGGACGGGAAGAGAATCTCGCTCCTCAATCAACCGCCGAGTGCGTCTGCGGAATCATCAGTCGTCCGAGTAGGATGCAGCAGCCACTGACGGTCTCTGCAGAACGAAGACCTATCTCGCTGGTGGATACGTCTTCAGAGGAGTCGATCGTCTTTGTGGGTATGCGAGAATCCGCTCCGCAATCGAGAGAACGGAGGGCTTTCCCGATGCATCACACCTCTTTGGCATCCGTGGAGCCATCCCCTTCGCCATCGCCTTCACATCCAACTTCCGGCATACTGAATCTTCCTGAGGAACTCCTCGACGAGATCTTCGCACACCTCTTCGATCCCGAGAAGAAGAATCGACATTACACCTGCTACTGGGACCCTTCCTGTTATACGCGGCTCGAAAAACCTCCAGCTTGTCGGGTGACGTGGAATGATCGGTCAACGGAGCGGCCAAGGTGCGGAGAACCTGGAATGAATGAGGCTCTTCATGGTTGGGCGTCGACATGCAAGGTAGCAAGGGCGTTGGTGATGCCGACATTGATGAAGAGGATCGGGTTCAACATCTGCCCGAGGCAGCTGAATGAGATTGCGGAGGTTTCACAAGAGCTGAAGGAGATGGTGAGGTGAGTCGTATGCCGGAGCCGAACTCGATTACGAGTACCAATCGATATGCCATAGGGGATTGGTTATTCATCACGACGGAAGGATCCACGAAGCTCAACTCGAGGTCACCAGTGATTCAGACCGCACGGAGACCGAGCGCGAGGAGTACAACGATGACGGTGTAGCTGGCGAGCACGAACTACGCAGTCAAGGCTCAGAGGTTTCGCACACACACAACGCTCAACAAGCGATCAGCTTCATCGACTTCATTCGACCATTCCCCAATGCTAAATCCTTGTGGATCTCTTTCCACCCCGACTGGGAGGAAGAAGAACCCCTGCCTATTTCAAGCCTTCAAGCTGCAGCAGACGAGTGCGACCGCAAACGGCAAGATCCGGGCCAAGCTATGACGCTGCAATTCCCGAGCGTCGAGTCTTTATCCCTCAGTGCTCTGAGGGCTTTGGACTGGACCGAATTTTTCGATGAGGTCAAGCTCCGGCAGCTCAAGTTGACGCTGAAACAGCTTGACCTGCCCAACCTACGGGTCTGGCACCTGAATCTGCACGAAATGTTCACCTTTCACCGTCCAGAACATTTGAGTGGATATGAGGCAGGAGAGACCAGCTGGCGCTTGCTGAGCGATGCGCTCGGGAGCGCGATGTTCCCCACGTTGCAAGAGCTCCATATCAAACTGGAGTTCTTCGCGATCCTGGCCTTCGTTTGCGGTATCGATCTTTGTGTAAGCACTATTCCGTCCCTGATGTATTTACTGCTGACAATCAGGTCCTCTTTTGTCCTCTCCAGGACGAGATCGAACGGCTTCTGTGTACGTTTCGCCCGAGTGACGATGTACGAATCTGCAAGCTTTCCGTCACGTTGGAATTGGCGGTGGCTGCACGACGATACGGCTGGAGACGCCGTGATGACGAGGAAGCCGACGACTCGTTCCTGGACCCGAGGGTCTCGCCGAGCCTAGCTCGACTGATACGCGTGGTCGAATCGCTACGAACGGTTCACACAAGGCTTGAAACGTTTTGGCTTGACTTTGGAATCACCGAGGTCGACTTTTGGGCATTCCGATTTCCGGCCTCGGCGGAAGACCTGGACTCGGAGGCGAAAGGGGACTCAGATGATGATGAAGAGGTGGATCGAGGGGTAACAGAGACGGCCGTAGTGAATGGTGGATAGACTGCAAGCTTTACCTTTTACCGAAAGAACGTGGAGAGCGTCGTGGATTGAAATCAAAAGCAGCGCTGGCATTTGTAGACGGCATGGTTTGATACCGGAATAGTGATAGTACGCTTGTTCCAATCTCGATACCATGCAGACACGAATAAGAAAGCGGCTTCACGTGTGTCACGTACATCAGCTTAGGCCAGCTGGCCGTTCACGTGTAGTATCCCCAGTGTCTCGCCTACCCCGCGTTTCTTATGCGCTTGAGTGGAATACCGCACAAATCGGCTTTGAATCACTCCACTTGGGTGTCCCTGAAGTATCACCCACGGCCTCACATCATATTGTCCGCATGAGTAGTAGCGTCGTCCTCGAAGACTGTGAAAAGGCATGGCGACTGAAGAATGGATCCGATATAGTCGCGTCGTATGAGCGCGCTTCTGATGTGAAGACTTGAAATGGATTCGGATCGACAACATCACGATGCTGATAAACTGATAGCGTGCTTCGGATACAGCCTCCTCCAACGAATTGCCCACATCCAGCACTTCTTGACGATTTAGCAGTACCCCCGTACCATTTGGAGCACCATACAGCGTCATGGCCTCGATCGATAACCCTGGAATGGAGGATGATCCCGACTACATCGTGTCTCGCATTCTCGCGTCCCTCGCATCATCTCCTCCTACCTCCTTCCGCGGCAGTCCCTTCACAGAAGTAACCATACGCAGACCACCCGCGTTATCTCATGCGACTTCACAATCTCTCTCCGAATCACCGGAGCATACATCCACATCGCTTCCAACGACATCCGGCGTGACTACCACATCGATTTCCCCGGCACCTTCAAGCGGTGTCGTAGGCCAGCTCCACTTGCCCCAACAGATCTTGTCCGAAATCGCAGGGACCTGAAAGACCCGTGGGACAGGAAGGAATGGTATGAACCGTTCTTCGTTTACCCTTGTTGTCGCCCCGAACTCGGAAAAGGGCAAAGGACTCTGAATGACGAAACCGCAGAATGGGTGGAACCAAGGCAATCCAGATGGGATATCCAGAGCTTCCCCTCGGTCACAAAAGCGATCAGGCGAATGGTATTGACGGATCTGTACAGAACGGTCGGCTTCAACCTCTGCGCGAATCGACACGAACGTCTGATCCCGGAACTTGCTGTCGAATGTTGCCGGTACGTTACCGACATGCCTAAAGGCCTGTCATGCTGAACTTTTTTTCAGGGAAAATGAATTTCGAGGTGAATTCTCCTCCCATTACCATGTCGAGAAGGACAGGCTCGCAAGGTACACGGCATACGGCGAAAAGAGTCGAGAGAGCTTCCGCAAGCGCTATGTGGGAGGCAGCGCCAGTAGCGATGAATCGAGTGATCAAGAGCAGGTGACAAGGGACGCCAACGAGAGACAGCCAAGCGACGATGAATCCGAGTTGACCAGCATCGGAGATGGAGAGGCGTCGTAGGGGCGCGCCGACCAGCAAACTACTGCCTAGAAAGCGCCGACTGAGAATACTAAAGAGAGCGCTCAGCGGAAGGGCGCGTTTGCGATACAGCTCAAGTGGAGTCACACAGAGCGCAGATGGAGCATTCGAAGGCCAGAATGGCAAAGTCCAGCAACATCAAGTGGAAAAGAGCGGCAGTATGTCGATTCTGTGAGCAGAGACAAGTTGGGCAGAATGGCAAATGTCTGTCTGCACGGAACATAATACTCGACTTGGTGATACCGGCAAAGAGCACTTTGCCGATAGTCGATACGAATCAGATACGTTTCGGCGCGATTGCGGCGCGATTGGAGCAAGTGTTGAAACTGGAATGCATGTCATAATCGTCCTATACCATGCCATGCTTCAAAAGCACAACTCGATAGCTGGCTAGTCGCGACCTGCTGACTCGGCTTTCGCCCAGACGACTGACGTCTAATACAACGAGAACCATCACCTCAAGCCCTGAACGAGTCATTCACCTTTTCCTCGCTCACTTCAGGCGGCCTACTTGCGCCCTCCTTGACCTCGCCGATACCTCTCGGCAAAGATATGCCCACGAGGACCATCGCGATCGCGAGACATCCAGCCATATAGTAAAACCCATACTGATGCCCACGCCAATCGGTGAGATCGTTGTCAACTGCGGTGTATATGGCGGCTTGTACGGCGGATCCGATGACGATACCTGAAGAGTCGCATCAGTCATGTACCCGAGCGCGGACTCTTTCGACCTCGGCAGCATACCAGTCTGAGAGCACATCTGGAAGACCGAACTTCCCACCCCGCTGTACTCCGCCGGCACGGATTGTATGATGAGCACATTGCAGCCCTGGAGGACGATGCTGTCGAGGCGGAAACGAGTCACGCCACCAATCAGCCAGGCCGGATACGCGTACTGTTTGACAAGGAGAACTCACCACATTGCAAACGCGCCAACAAAGAACGCCGGGCATATGTATCGCCAAAAGTCAAGCCCCTTGCCTCCGTCGCTCAGAATGAGCAATACGAGTGAAGGCACGACGCTGAGAAATATTCCGCCCAGAAGTCGATGTTTTGCTGAAACCCTTTCGCCGATGTAGAAGGTATGGACAAGTCCGGACGTGAAGCACCCGACGCCTGAAACGAGGATGATATCGGTCAGTCTCGATGTCTCTGCTACCCTGGGCCTCAGCGGTAACACGTGAGTAGCTGACTCACAGATGACGGAAAGCTTGCCGGCGACAATGATGGGCGGATCACGAAGTACCTCTTGAAAGAACCGAGATGGACCGAGTTCTATTGCGGTCGTCGACCAAACGGCTATCGTGAGATACGTTTTCCAAGGCGAATGTGTCCATGTACTTACGAGCCATCGTGAACCACATCTCGGTACAAACGCTGTCCGCAATGCAGTCAGTAAGTGATCGTCCCGGGGAAGTTGGGGGCATACCCCGCATAGCAGACGACGAGAAACTTTGGCTCCTTCATGATCGCGACGGGGAGCATAGCGTATCGTTCGTCTTGACTCGCTTCCCACCAGCAGAATGACGGGAACAGGAGAGCAGCGAGGACGATGGGAACGATGAGTCGTGGGCTATCCCAGCCGTAGACGGTAGCACCTGAGGGGAACGGATAGGAAATCGGGATCTGATGGTGGACGATAAGGTGGTTGTAACTCACTGGTAAGAGCCAAGTTGAAGAGCAATAACGCACTCATGACCAGAGCAACGCCAAACAAGTCCAATCGCCTCAACAAATTGCCGATCACTGTCAGGCGAGATGTCGACGTCGAATGCTGAAGGTTCGGGGCTTTCGGCAGGAGCAGCCATCCGGCGGTAGCTCCGGCGAACGAGGTGCATGCGAGGAAGCGGAAGATCCATCGCCAGTGCGCAAGGGAGAGTGGAGCACCGCTGAGATTTGGTCGACCAAGGGTCAGTATGGGTCGTGGTTTCCGGAAAGGTCGCGACTCACAGAAAGAAGCCGCTAGCTGCACCCAGCGCGAGAATCACCGATATGCCGATCAACCGCGTCTGCTGTTCTTGTTGATTCGGATACAGCTTGACAATCATCGAGCTTCGGAATCGGCGGTGAGACGTTTCAGCATTAGAGCGACGAGACCATTATACGATGCTCACAATCCAGCGGGAAGTGTAAGAGCGCCGCAGATGCCTTGCAGCGCACGGAGAGCCAGAAAGGCTTTCGAATTTCGGACTACGGAGCGGAGTACGCCGTCAGTACACGGCGATCCTCGCAAATCGTACGACTCACCGAAGCTGTTCCCAAGATTCAGACACGCCATCCCCGCAAAACCACCCGTGAACCACCACTGCACCGGCAACACGTCACACAACCTTCCTCCCAGCGGAATGCAAGCCGCAAAGGCGACCGCGTACGCGCTGACGATCCAGACTGCGTTCCCACCTTGCTCGAGTCCGACATCTCGGGCAATCTTATCGATTGCGGTAAAGAGTCCCCAGGTGTTGAGCAGGTCGACCGCGAGAGCGAGGGAGATGATCGTGTAGATGAGGTTCTTGCGGAGTGGAGTAAGGGATGCGAAGACAGCCGAGTTGCTTTGATTGAAGTCGTAGTCAGAAGCGGGAAAGGAGGTCGAGTGCGCGGCCGTCTTGTCCGGGTCGTCGAGGAGAATCGGAGTCACGACGACATCGACATCAGCGTGTTCTGACGCTTCGTGCTTCATATCTGTCGTATCCATGGTTCTGATAGGAATTCGACTTGGACATATCGCTTGATATGTTGTGTAGAGTCTTCGTCAAAGGACAAAAGAGCGTTGATGGAATCGCGTGATCGACCGGGACGTCTCCTATCGATTTGCATTGCGCGATCCTTTGTGAACAGCATGTTCGCCTAGTCGAAGGTTGAGAGTGATAGCACTTTCACTTCTAGTCCTCCTGATGCCGATCACCGATGCTCTATCGTCTACCCTGGGGAAGTCATCTCGTTGAGCTTTACAATCCGTTTACGCGAGGCGGGGAATCTGCTTACCGCTTTGTCTCGACACAAAGGTCATGCTAGGCAGATTTGCCCTTGCCGACAACACTCCGGATCGCGCTGACCGCCAGTCCGCTCCTACACTTGGGGCATTTAAAGAGGCCTGACAAGGGGCGAGAGAACCGGGTCGTCGTGTCGTCATTTTGGAGCGGAACCGTGACGAGCGGTTACGAGCTTTGAGAGCGTTGTCGCAAAGGAGTTTGCGGACAACGATGCTGTAGCTGTAGCATTTTGAAGGCCAACCTGTGGGCTGGGAACGACTGGAGACGTTGCTGCTTGCTTATCTGTCAGAGCGGACAGCGAGGTACGAGTGGTTGGGCCGTCGACAGCTCGACGTTCTGAAGATCAGTACTGCAGCTTGACCAAGAGAAAGATGACGTAATCTGGATTTGCTTCTGCCTGCACTTAATTGTTGACAGTGAAGCTCTCAAGATGAGTACAATCCTCATCGGCTTGTGCAATGCTCGATCCCCCTAGCTTCAGCCACAGGACACAGCATGCTCTCATCACACCAACTCAGTCAGAACTCAACATCCCACCGTTACATCAGGGTAGAAGGAGCCGATACCGCAGGGAATGGCGACGACGATGGAACGCGAAACTCGAATGCGATGGGTGATCGACCGACATCTCCTATTGGTCCCGCTGACCCAAGTCATCGCCATCAATCCCTCTCGACATCCCAAGATGGTTGAACTCTTCAGACTCGCCGCCATCACAACTCTAGTCGGTACTCAGCACCTTTCAACTGCAAGTGACAGATAGTGCGGGACGTACTGCCAGGTGTGTTCCCAGCATCTTCTTCGCGTTCGCGTTTGCGTCGAGCTGACCTTGTCATTCCTAAAAGGTCGCACTCGGCTCGAAGATAGAGGCCGCTCCGTCTCCCATCGCCCTCAAGCAGGATCTTAGCCAAGCATCGCCCACTGCTCGTAGGTATTCTCCATCTTTCTCCGCCGTCCTCGCAACGAGTGTCCATTGACCGCCATGATGCTGATGAATCCCTCAGTTCTCCTATCCTTCTGCAGTTTCCAACGCATCCTGTCTTTCCGCCATGCCCGTCTCCACGCGAAGCAAGACGCGTCAAGCGAAAGCCGCTCTCGACGCCCAAGCGCCCACGAACCTGAACAACATGCCCGTCGAAATCATCAACGTCATCGTCGATCATCTTCACGCGTCTTCCATCGACCAGCCGAAGATTATCAAGGAGTATCAGCCCTGCCGATGTATCGCTCCGGAAGGACACCAATCGAGAAAAGAGAAGAAGGCTTTAGCATATAGTTCCAACGATGCGTCTCTCGCTTTGTCGTGCGTCTCGAGAAGGATGAGGAACGTCGTCTTCGATAACCAGACCAATCGTTCGATTTCGACATCGTATTGCGTATGGGGGATGAAGCAAGCTCAGGCGGCGTCGGAAGTCCTGCGTCGTAATGTCCGGTAAGCCAGCTGTTCCGGCTCATCCGCGATGACAGTGATGTTGACTATTCGTTGTCACCTACCACAGAACCCTGCGAATTCATGCAACGAACAATGGCATACACGACGTTGATCCCAAGACGCTTTCTCTACAAGACTTGATTCAGTTATTTCCCAATGTGCAGTGTTTACATCTCGACTGGGAATTGATGATTGCGGGAGGCCCGATGCAGCTTTTACCTCAAGTAATCGTCAACAAGGATTCCTCGCACATGGAGAATGCGATGTGTTCCAACTTGACGGAACTCTCCCTCGACTTCTCCTTCCTCGAATACGCAGAGGGATTCGGCGCCGCCGAAATGACAATGATCTTCCGGTACTTGCGCTTGTACTTGTACAACTTGCAAACGCTTCGACTCAGATTTTCGCCGATGGATGAGGAGGATCTGGAGAGCGACGAATGGTACCGCCTGGTTAAAGGTCTCAAGAAGGTACGGTTCCCGCGATTGATGACTGTCGCGATCGACATTGGTGTACCGGCTGCTTGGTTCGCGGAATTCAACGCAAGCGTAAGTGCCTCTTGACATTGCAGCGACTTGTGATTGACATAATACTTCTGGTAGACTATTGTTCGACGCGTATTGAATGCGGTTGCCAGAATACCGTCAGTCAATAGCGTCAGTCTAGACCTCGAATACGGATTCGAAGCGACACCCTCCGTTGCGCACGAAATCTTAATGGACGGTCGACTCGAACCCGCCTATGCTCTTACCCAACGTCAAATGCTTGCTTGTCTCGAACAAGCCAGAGTCATCAATCCTGGCATACAGCATATGGTTTGCCGCCTACGCGGCATGATGGAATACGACAACGACACTCGGTGCAACTTGATGAATTTTCGCTATTCTGCGAAGCCTTGTAGTGAAACACCAGACTCCGGCTCGACTTCGCCCTCAACTGCTGGAAACCCTACAGTTGGGGATGACGAATTCCAGTACCACCTCTGTGGTGGTGCCGTCCATATGCTGTCGGACGCGCTTTGGGAACACGTTGAAAATCGGCTCAGCGTGGAACTCCTGTTCGACAACTTTGATGCGCACATGTTTTGGATGTGATGCCAGAATCCGAAAGCGATCTGTGGCGTCGGGCTTTGTTCGCGAGGCCTCGAACGCGCGAGGATTAACATCACTGATAGGACACGGTCACGCGTCGACCGCTTTGCATGCTGAACGATTGATGCGAGGGCTTGGTACGGGGCGGAGTGATCTGTCAGGGAAGGGAGTTGTCGGATAGATGGGTGAGATCGGACCGCGTATGGAATGTAGACACTTGTTTGCGCAATGCCGAGTGGACGACTGTAGTTGGGTATTTCAAACCATTGTTATGCGGTCGAGACCATATGACCAGCTCAGACATGATATTAATCGTCTTCACGCACGAGGCAGTGGTATATACAAAGCCCATCGGTGTAGCAGTAAGTGAAAGATAATGACGAGAACGGAAGGCTCAAGGACAAACAACGTGCAGCGATCGGGCGAGGACCCTATCTCGTCATTTCCCTGCCCACACCCGAAAGTGGATCTAATCAGCAGCTGTATCCTTCATCGTCGCATGAGCTCGAGATACATCAACATCGATAACTAATCGCCCAATGCGCCCAGCGATACAAAGAGCAATGCATAATTGATACACGGATTATCGATACAGTTTGTCACCAGGTGTCGGCCGCGAGACCAGCTCACGCCGAATGCCGTTCATCGCCTCTCCGTTCCTTCTCTGCCAATTATCGTATATGTAGGTATAGCAGCTATATGTTGAGCTTGCTTTCGTGGTCGCCACGGTGTTCGTGTAAAGTTGCGCGTCCGTGCCGTATCTCATCCCTGTCCCTCACTCTCTTCCGTCAACCCTGCGCGCCAGCGTTACAGCGGACTAGGCGCCAACGCCGCCCAACTCGCTTCCGTTCCTTCCGTCTCCTCCGTCCGCGTCGTCCCGGGTGTCCCCGCCATTCCAACGCTATGCATCCCCGCAACGAGTTCCCCGAACGGCGAGACGGCCGGCACCGCTGGTAGGCGGAGGTGAGATTTGGCGACGGGGTGTGGCGGGGAGGGGGAGTAGTGATCGTCGATCGAATGTCGGGGGACGTTCGAGATCATCGGTTCGTCTTGCTGGGTGCGGTGGAGAGGGGCGGTGGGAGATGTGATAGCGAGGGAAGAGGAGGATGAACGATGGGATAGCGCTGGCGGTGTATGATGGTCGTCTTCATCCTGCGAATCATCGGTTTCCGACGAGGTAGACGAGACGGACGACGATCTTCTTCTGAATCCATGGAACGACCTATTCCCCCTCGCTTTCCACCCTCCGCCCAACCCTTTATCCCCCGGAAAAAGCGAAGGCGAATGGTCGTGTACCCTCCCGCGGATCCCGAAACTGCTTGATGACGTGCCTTGGCGCTTGACGAGCGGTCGTACGGGAAGCGTGTGTTGTCTCGGCGCCGGAGGGGGCAGTGGTGCGGCATGAATGATCGTAGGTGCGGGAATGGGGACGGACCGTTCCATCGGAGGCGCAACGTAACCCTTAATTTCTTGCTGTGTCTTGTGCCCGTGTCGGGGATCCCGCGAATCAACCCATCGCTTGCCCGTGAGTGGGTTCACGACGTTCCTCGATGTCTCCAACAACGGCGACCGTTCCTTCTTCTCCGCTACTTCCGGTGTTGTGTTAACTTGCGGTGGGGACGGCTTGCTACGCGTGTTTGAGGGTGCGGGACGCCCTCCATTTCGTTCGGGCGTGAATGATTCGTGGGCCGGTCGTGTCCAAAGAAAGTTGATAAAGTTCTCCCGGAGCGAGGCGTGGTATTCCGCCAACGCATGTCGGTACGCGGCGTCGCGTTCGTGTTCGGCAGTATCGATGGTCATCTTGCTGTCTCTGTTGCACCGCGTCAGCTTGTGAGATGGCGAGTGCGAGTTAACTCACTCTTATTATAACGAGCGTTATCTTGTCCACATGAAAGAGCCTTCGGAGTCCCTATGATCGTCTTTTGTTCGGGTGCCAGGAATCTGGAGTCGGTTGGATCAAAGGCGAGCTACGTCTATAGCGCGAGGTGAAACGCGAGATTCCAAAAGTGATCGACCACTAGTTTTGTTTATTGTTTATCGTGTCGGTGATGTCATGGCGTCCTCCACTTGGGAACGGCGATGCGCGTCGGGACTCAGGCTTCAGGAAACGTTGGCCTTGCTTCTTTGGCCTTGCTTCTTTGGCCTTGCTTCTTTGGCTCCTCTCTACGACGCGGATGACACCTGTCTAGCTGGACCCCGGAACGTCGACATCTCACGCCAGAATCCTCGTCCCAGACATCAGCGCGCGCAAACCCTACGAGCTGATTATTAGACGATGGGTTACGAGTTGCCGCTAAGTCAACCTGCTCCTTCGAGCATACCGAAAGGCACAAGGTCAAAAGGCATACCATCGGGAGCTGTATGTATGTGATGTTCGGACTGGGAGGCTCTCGATAAATCTCGATGTTACGAATGTGAGATCTTGAGTCGTCAGATGCGGGCATGTTTTCAACGAAAGTGGACGGCGGGAATATGAGGACGGTTCGCCACGTCGTTACCGACTCGTCACAAGCCCTTACAGTGGCAATAGTGATTGTCACGTCCGGTTCCAAGAGCGTAATTAGGGCTTTCGAGGCGCCATAGTCTTTCCCTCAAGGGTATCGTCGACGGGCCAGTTGTGGAGCATCGGCATTTTGCCAAGATGAGTCTCAAGTGTCTTGCGGAAACCGACGTCTCCTATGAGGAGACGGATCGACTCCCCGAGACGTCTCCCCACACCGCAATTCAGCCAGCCCTTCCATAGTCGCTTCACATCTCAAGTCCGCAGAGAACTTGTGCTGAAGCACAATTCAGACCGCTCTTAGCCTCTTATCATCAGTAGCCTCAACACATGGACGCATTTGCGCGCATTTTCAAGACGGCTCCCCATCACGCACGACTCAGCTGGTTCGACTCACCTTGTCTCCGGCCCGATGCGAATATCGGATGCAAACGGGTGGGCTGAATGAGACACGACCTCCGCCCAGCACGAAAGTTGACTCGACCTGATGCATCTTCCTCTCTAAGTAATACTTACAACCGTCACCCTGCCACATACCCTAATCGTATCCCGAATACCTCATGGCCACACAATCACCCATACAAGTGGAGATTGTAACGCCCTCCACCGCGCAATTCGACCTAGAGCTGGACAACCTTCAGCCCAATGGCGTGACCAAGCGCCGGGGATCGATACTGGAGGAGAACAAGGACGGCGAGCCGGCAAGTGCTGCTGTTCCGGTACTGGAGCAGGATGAATCTGCGGTAGAGTACCTTGATGGCGGATTCGGATGGGCCATCGTCGCCAGTGAGTCATTCCTACCGTTTTCCTTCTTCCGCTCATCTTTTCTTGTCCCCCGTCCTGCTCCTCGCAGGCACATTCCTCATCGCCTTTCATTTCCTCGGATACCTATATGCATGGGGCGTGATACAAGCGCACCTCCTCTCACGCGGGCTGGCAACATCCCAACTCCTCAGCGTTATTGGCGGTCTGCAGGCGTTCTTTAACGCTGCAGGATGTATGCCTGTAAGTGCCTCCTCGTCTTGATTCATCACACTCTGACGTCGCCTTAGTCGGAATGGCTCATTCGCAAACTGGGCCTGAGGAGGACATGTATTTTAGGCGTCACGCTTAACTCGCTCGCCATCCTCCTCGCAAGTTTCTCGACGGAATCCCTCGGCGGATTGATCTTCCTGCAAGGTATCGTTGCGGGGATCGCTTGTGCCATCTTATTCATGGTGCGTCCTCTACCTGATCCTCTTGCCTTCTCATCTGATGCGCCTCATCCCGACAGTGCGTGTATCCCTTACCGGGACAGTGGTTCCTCCGCAAACGCGGGATCGCAACCGGCATCACCTGTACGTCCCCCTTCCCACCTCACCGCGACCACCTCTCACCGTCCTCAAATCTCGTAGCTTGCGGCGGCGGAATCGGCGGCGCCGTTTGGTCGATCGTACGCACCCTTCGCTCTTTCGCGGACACTTCGCTGATGTGTTTCACGGGCAGATTATCCAAAAGCTGATCGACCGGTTCGGATTAGCTTGGGCTTATCGGTTCATGGGTGCGTCCCCCTTCTTCATGTGCCGTATTCGTGGCTGATGTGGCGCAGCGTTATCTTTTATGGTATTTGGAATCGTATGTCCCCTCGCCCTTTCCTCCGAATGCAAAGCTAACAGAGGCGACTTACAGCCCGCCGCCCTGATCCTCAGACCAGGCGTCGTTCGCCCCCGTCCCACTCCCACCGCCGCCGCCGCGCCAAGAACCGAACGCAGCATCTACCGCTCGCCGAACTTCCTCCGTCTTCTAGCGGCATGCTTTATTGTTTCGTACCCTTTCTTCATTCCGGCTTTCGTATGTCTGTTTTCCCGTTCGTGGCGCAACATAGACTGACGATGTGTATGGTAGTTCATCCCGCAATACAGCAAGTCTCCTTCCTCAAGTATCCATTACTTCCCTACGCACGCTCGCTGACTCCGTCTTTCCCATAGCAATTTCCCTCGGCTACTCCTCCTCGACCGGCGCGCTCTTCGGCGCAATCTATAACGTTGCCTCGGGTGTCGGGCGGATCGGATTTGGTGTATTCGCTGATATTCTCGTCGGCGTGAGTCCAATTCTTCCGTCTCCTCCATGAGTTCGTGACCGACGAGCGGTGATAGAACCTAACGTCCTGGATCGTCGCGCTGTCGGCGGTCGCGGTTAGCTCGCTATGCGTCTGGCCTTTCGCGTACGGCAAGGGCGTGATAGCGCTGTGAGTCTCCCTTATCTCCTACCACCCATCTCACTCCACTCATCAGCGCCCTCGCGTCACTATAGATTCGCCGTCCTCGCCGGCATGGGGTCCGGCGGCTACTTCTCTCTGCAGTCCTCCATCGTCGCGCAGATCGTCGGACAGCATCGGGTCGGCGCCGCTATAGGTGCGATTGAACTTGTTTCCAGTATTGGTCAGTCTCCTTTTCCGTGTATCGAGCCATCCGGCGACTGATGATGAAGAGTAGGTTTCCTGGCGGGCCCGGTCAGTGGGGGCGCACTGCTCGATGCATTCGGCGGCCCGGAAGTAGGAGCGAGCGCATACAAACCTGCGATGGTGAGTGTATCCCCTTGGCAAGGACCGTCGATCTGGGCTGATACGGTTCGGCGGCGCAAAGTATCTTGTCGGCGGGACGACATTTGCGTCGGTTGTGCTCGCGATATGGATCAGGGTCTCGTATAGTAGGAGCCTGTTCGTGAAGGCGTAGGGGGAGAGGATAAGGTACATCGGGACGTGAGGGTATAGACAGGAGACTTCAGGGTATGATGGCAGAAACAAGGACAATAATCATATATAAGGCTATAGACATACATAATGCATAAACGTAGAGCTGTCTAGGACCAAAATACACGTAGGGCTGCTGTAGACCCACATGCCTTGCGCCTGTTGACCTTCAACGCGACCCGCCGATCCACCCAGCCCGGCAAGTCACGACGGCTCTTACTCTCCTTCAGAACCTGCAGGTTTGCACCTCCTCGGAAAAGGTTGTTCGCTGTAGCTCAGTATTATCCTTGACCCACCATATGCCATCCCGCTCCTGCCGTTGTGACGGATGAGATCGGTCGAGCGCAGACTGCGTTGATGAGAAAGACTGTTCCGTCCACCGACATACCGCTTCACGGCGGTGTCTTTTATCCGACTTTGCCTGCTCGACTCCTGGAACACATGAGCCATTCCAATACACTGCATCGCACTGGTATACCAAATTACACGCGCCTGTCCCCTCGCATTCACAAACACGGAAACAAGACCTCGAATCCTCCTCCACCTCCACTACACCCTCGCGCCACCCTGCCTTTCTCCCGTCAAATGCGCCGTCACACCCGTCTCCCGCGCCCGCGCCCACGCCTCCTCTTCCTCCTCGTTATGCCCGACTTCGTACCCCCTTTCCGGCCCTCCCTGCGCCGCGCGTCCGGTGAGCCCAGCATTCACCGTCGGCCCGTTCGCCTGTGCATCCGCCCACGCGCGTTCCTGTGCGTCGTGCGAGAATTCTCCGTTCGCGGCTTTGGCGGTGTCGTCGTGTCGCGGGGCAAAGGGGGATCCTTCCGGTGGTGGGCCGGGGTAGGGAGGGACGTACCCGCCCATTGGAGGTGGTGGGCCTTCGGGAGGAGCGTACCCGCCATACGGTGGGGTGTAGCCGTTTTGCGGTGCATATGGGCCTTGTGGTTGGAGTTGGAATGCGCCTTCTGTGTACCGGGAGACGCGTTCACGGACGGCGGAGGGGTCGAGGAGTTGGCGGTAGTATGACATGGCGATGGAAAGGAACAGGATCTGCGAGGGGAGGGTTTAGCGGTGTGTGAGAATGGGGGGAGGTGAAGCATGACGTACAGCGAAACAGATGACGGCGATCAACCAGATGATACTGGCCCAGCTTCTCCTATTGTACGCGCTCTTGCAGACTGGTCCCAAAAGATGAGCTTTGATTCCTCGTGATCACTCGTCGGACGTACCATCTTGAGCCTGTGCAGCGGAGATGCTGATGATGCGACCCGTAGACTATTTTACGATCAGCACCATACTCTCCGCGCAGAAAGGCTGCAACTCACGTCGTACGCCGATTCGCCCGTCTCGTCAACCACACAATCATCGATCAACTTGCCCTAACAGATCTCATACGATTAACCGCAACCACGTGGCAAGGCAAGGATGGGAAACGCACCTTCATGGTAAAGTGGACGATGACGACCATCAATTCCCTTGCACATGCGACGAGGAGCCCAAGCGGTGCGAGCCAGAGGAGTGCTCGGGCGAGGTTGACCTTGTTCTATCAGCATTGAAGGGAATCAGTGGTTGATATACTTAGGGAAGGACAAGGGAGAAGGACGTACGGTGCACCCGATGATGAATGCCATCAGTTCCACGGTAGCGACGACAAAGGCCAGGATTGCCAGTACGAGCTCGACGATCCTCAGCTTCGTATCTACCGAAGGATATCAGTACCGGTTGAGTTGATGGGGAGGGGATGAGGCGTACCGTGCCAGTCGTCAAAGTCTTGAACGCCTTCGACGCCGACGACCATGGCCCAGATGAAGCCGACCAACGAGGTCGTCAAGAACACCGGTCTGCCGAGGGGGGAATCAGTACACCTACGCCCTGTGGACACACGTTCGCCGCATTTCTACGCCATGACTGAGCGAGGAGAGGGCCGGGAACTTACCTCAGGTTGTACGGATACACCTTCTTGACGAACCGCGCATAGGGCGGGGGTGCACCTGCCAGGAAACGTGAGCTCGTGCGTCTCGGGGTGAAAGGGAAGGGGCGTACCTGACGGTGGTGCCGGTCTCGTGTTGTCCATGTTGATGCGGGATAGAATAGTCTTGCAGTGTATGCCGAGGAGAGGAAGGGAGAAGGTGACAAGATAGGAGAAGCTATGCTGATCGACGAGACGAGACACGTCCAACAAGGTGGAGGTCGGAAACAAAGGAGCGCGCAGTCAAGGGAGTCCGCAGTTGGTAGTTGGTAGTTGGAGGTGTATACCATTTGTGACCAGCTCCCTTGTTGCACGCATGTCAACAGGAGCGGCAGGAATACAATATACAAGACAACCTCTATACAACATCAAACAAGGAACAAAGCGAAACCAAAGATAAACCTCCTCCCCTGTACGTGCGTTAGACAGGCACGTACAACCCTCGTCCCCTTCCAATGACGGCAGAAGGCGCCCCCTGCACCGGCCCAGGGTATCCAGTGGATCACTTGCCGTTCGTCGAAGATGAGGCAAACAAGATAGAAGAATAGGCGAACGGCATGCGGATGGCGGGAGAAGGGTTAGGGAGTAGGGGTGTGCCAATTGGAGAGGGGCGTAGAAGAGATCGTCCGAGGCCGAGAGCGGTGCTCGGGCGGCTGAGAGGCGTGCCATCAACCTGAATATATGTCAGCTCCCTGTGTACGATTCCTCGTCTGGACACGACTCACAGAAGAAGAACGACCCCGGCCCCGGCCCACCGCATCCACCTCACGCCATCCCTCTCCTTCCCCCTCCCTCTCGCGCGAACGGCATCACGCTTCAACGCATCCCTCAGCTCCTCCTCGGCCGCGGCTGCATCACGTTCAAGGGTAAGGTCCCGTTCGAGTAGTTGGTGGGTTCCGAACCAGGCGAGGATGTGACGGCCGACGGCGGATTCGAGGGGTGCATTGGTAACCTGAGTATCGATCGGGGTGGCCGGTCGCCCCTCGTCCGTTTGTTTTATGCGGAGATCGATTGGCGGTGTATGCGCGTCGACATCGGTTGTCGGTACCGTTCTGCTTATACCTTCCTGTTTCACGCCAGCTAGTTGGGAAGATGATGCCTCTCCGCAACTTGTCGCCTCCAATGTGACGCCAAACAATGACTCTTCCGTCCACTGCTCGCACGACATTTGCCGCGTCTCCTGCCCAAACGAACGAGAAGGCGATCCTGAGCGCCGCGGAGTTCTTCGTCGGGTACTTGGCGACATTGTTGGAGTCGGTGTCGTCGCAGCAGGCGACGTGTGCGCGACGCGTGGGGCAGATGACGGCTCGGTGCCAGACGTGTACGGGCGAGACGATGCCTCCCCTTGTTCATGCCTCTCCGCTGCCTTTCTCCGATCAGAATGCAACATCACCTCTTTACGTTCCTCCTCTCCATCCTCCCTGGCTCTCCGTGCCGGATCCAGCACCTCCTCGGACGATTCTCGAACCGTCTTGCTTCTTGTCCTCACCGAGGTGGCCGATCTGCTGGACCTTTGCGTGAGATCGGATTTGTCTTGCAATGTTGATGTCTCTAGAGCATAAGATGAGGCGTGTGCCGGATTTGGAGAGCGCTGTGGTGTGTGGAAGGATACGCTTTGTGATGCGCGAGACGTCTCTTGAACGGAGGTGTCCTTTGTCGCCGGGTGAGAGTGTTCTTCTTCCGAGCTCGCGCATTAGCATTCACTCAGGAAACGAGAAGACTAGACTCACCAGCCCGATCATCCCTCGAAACACCTTCCTCGCTCTGAGCTCCGCTTCGTACTGACACTCCTTCACGACTCCTGCCTCCTTCCCTGAGTGAGACGCCATCTCGGCTACCCGCGTCGTCCCGCAGAATCGAACGCGATAGCCCTTCATCTGCCATCGCAGGAACCATGACGACGGGCGAGCTTGAGACTGTACCTGCCGGACTCGTAAGCTAGCGTTCAACAACGTTGAGCAAGAAAGCACTCACTATCGACGGTATCGTCGTCCTCTGACGATGATGCGAATGACCTGTTTCCCATCCTTCAGCGACGATTGACGGACAGGAGTGGAGTGGTCGATTTGGGCGGACGACATGTCTCGTGCCGAAGGAGCCGGCGAGGGAAGCGGCTCGCGTGTGTTGGGAATGAGCGCGCGGGCGTGGTGTGGTTCGTGTATTCGGAATACGTTGACGCGTGATGTCAATGTTGTCTCTGCAATTGGAACCCCTCCGACCGCCGACAGCCGTCTGCGGACAGCGCCAGACCCATCTTCCGTTCCATCCCCTCGCAAATCCGTCGCCGACGACCGATCCTGCACCGTCGACACTCCGCGTGTCTCAGCCCTACTCCTTTCTTGCAAGACTGCCGTCGCATTCGGCATATCGCGCGCAGACGTCCAGCTTGGATGACGACCAGACCCGTCGCCGGTCTCATCCCTGCGTTCGCCCGTCGCTGGACGATCTTGCTCCGACACATTGCGCTGCCGCTGGATCCCCGCCGTCCCGTCCATTGAGGACCCTCCTTCCTCCCTCTGCCGTTCAGCCCACGCCGCGTCGCCCTCAGCAGCACCGTCACCATGTCTGATGCCGGACAATCGTCCGGTCTCTTCCTGCGCATCGGGTCCCCAGGACATGCATCGCGGCGATTGCCTCTGGATTTCGCGGAAGCGACGTTGGAAAGACGATGGTGACGCTGAAGAGGTTGAGCTTTGATGCTGTAGATCCGGGTCGAGGTTTGGTTGTTGGTGCAGAAAGGGAACGAGTGAGTTTGTGCGGGATCGTTTTGTGGTGGTGTGTGACGGGATGTTGAGTGGTGGGATATCACCGATGGGGGTTCATCCTGGTGTGGTCGTGACATCTGGTAACAATCCGAGCGGTGGCGCATCGACACGAATGATGTCTGATCACCTCGTGATGCCGTGTGATGCGTTGATGCCGTATTATCGCGTAGTGATTGATGATTCACGTCGCCGATCCGCCGATGCTGAGAATCTTGGCCGTCCGCTGCCACCTCTAGAGCCTCGATCCTCGCAACCCGCTCCGCCAGCCTCGAGCTCGCTCCCGCACCAAGACCCCTTCTAAACCGGTCCCTCGTCTCTTCCTCGGTGTGCGTATATCCATTGGTTTTGCTGGCGCCAAGATGCTGGTCCTGCACAGAAAGGTGCTAATCGTCGGTCGTGAGTCGTGATGTGTTGTTTGTCTTGTTGAAACAGATGCAGCATATCGGCCACGCTGCGATTCGACGTCGAGCGCGTTCGAGGGCGTCTACTTCTTCGTGGTGTGCCGTCAAATAACATCCATCGGAGAGCGGAAGTTAAGAAATACAGGAAAAGGACTCACCGATCTATTCGCTCTTCACTGCGACGTCCATTCAGCCGTTGTATTTCTTCCGAGCGGTCTCGCTTTCCGGGTGAGCGGGACATGATCTCCTTGACGAGCTGTACGCTCGCTATTGAAAACAACGGGGATGGTCAGTTTTTGGGCTCTAATGGATGGAAGGAGGGGAGCGAGAGAGAAAGGATTCCAAAGACACCAAAGGAAAGGGAAAACGTACAGTGATATATCATGCCATCGAACTTGATCCCTTCACCACTGATCCTCGCAGACCGGGGATCACGTACCTCGCCAGGAATACCTGTCGAGGTAGCAGCATCAGCCAACGACCCGTAAGATGGGAATCGGAACGTAGTGGTACCGATGATGTCATTTGGGAACATGGTATACCAAGATCAGAGGGACATGGCTGTGTGTGGGAGCCGGGGGGAGGAACGGGAAGGAAAGACGGAATGGATAGACAGTGAGGGGCTGTTTTGCCGTCATGTGCCAACGCAATTATGCGGGAATTTGATTCCGCTGCTACGGTCGCCGAACGTGTCGCTGCGCCCTCGCTCATAGTGCTCCGTATTTAATAACAGATTCAGGATTTCAGTCATGATTTCAGTCGTGTTCATGGTCAGTCAGATCTATTCGAATGACCCTTGGGCTCGCTGTGTTAATCATGAATCGTTAGTCGTAATTATCAGGATTAGTCGAGATCATTCGTGATTCGGCAACTTGTTCAAGGACAACCCTGTTATTCATGAATATTGGGCGTTAGTCATGAGTAGGCTCGACCGCCGAGATGCAATTCCCCCCTTCCAGGCCCTTCTGAACCGGCCACAGGCCTACCACGGCGATGGCTTCAACGACAACGCGAGCACGCAAAGCGGGCCTTCGGCCACAGAAGCTCCCGTGCCCTGGAGTAACTAGAGAAACAGGCGACATTGGGACCAAACTCTGATCGAGGGCTAACGATTTTAGAGGGTCCCTGACCACCTCACCAGTGAAGCTCTGTACGGAGAGATCTTTGATGTGCTATCTATGGCTGGTTAGGCAGTAGTGGTCGCCTGTGCGGATTCTCCGGATCTTCAGCAACGGGTATCTCAATGTGACACTGCTTCAGCCTAGTCAAAGGACATGTGGGGAAGTTCACGCGGGGGGCGCAAACGGCTCGAAACTGGTAACAGCGCACCTACTGCCCGCATTTGATTGGACTATCCCGGTCTGGACAGCCATCTGGAATGTTTTCAATCGCTACGGAGGATCGCGTGACGCGGAGGACATTTTCCTTTCGTGCGCTGTCTCCCATATTCAATGGGTCGGTAGCTTTCGCTGTTCAAGCATGCTATTATGCCACAACGTGTAGCTTCTCATCGCATGCGCACGAAGTCCAGCATATCAAACTCCCCCATGTCTGCCCTCGCAATTAAGAAACCCAAATGACGATACAATCTTCAAGCTGATGATGTGAAGCCGTCTGATGGGTGGAGACTATGTATTCGTGTGCTCGAGAGCGCACACCGCAATCAACAACCAGATGGGATGTAAAAACACAAATCTGTTTGCAATTACAAGATGAACCACTATGTACGCATGTGCTCGCGAGCACATCGCAAAATCAACGCCCGGAATATCAAACGTTACAGATGTACAATCTTTTTTCGAGTCTGGCAGAGTTTTTAACGATGTACTCGCGAGCACGTTTGTAAATAAAGCCAGCAAGGAGAATCGACATCCGAAGAAAAGATATGACTTGAAAACCGGAGTAGACGAGCTCTTATAGAAGTGAGCCTCCTAGCAGCCTTGGGCAGTATGCGAAAGTGTATTCGGAATACATATACTTTTATATTCGCCGCTTCAAAACTCTAGACACACAACACGTCATCTGTAGTAGTCAGTGGTCCTGCTCCCTCCAGGTAGACATTCATCGTGCGTCATGACTTGACCGCGACGTCCTTGCCTGGAAGGCACAGCAGTTGAGGCTTCTTTTGGCGCCTTTTTCTTGGTTTCCAAGTTGACGACAGTCTTCTTGGAAGTCTCCCCAGCGCTCGGCTGAGTCAGGCTGGGTGCGAGATACCCAGCCAAGCCTGCCATCTGTGTGGGTGCTAGCAATCTGTCTTCATATTCTCACCATCGCTCATCAGCTTCATGTCGCAGATATTGTTGTACATAAAAAACGCCATAGAATACAATTCGACCTTCAATTCACGCATCGACAGGCGTAAACTGAGGGGGAATAGATCAGAGCGCGCCTGAGTTGACCTCAACTCCGATCGGATTCTTACAACGGCGGGTATATACCGAGAGGGTATCAATCTAGGTGTATACTGACTCAGTCCCGCCTGTTGACGACATTGCATGAGAGCCCACTCCCGGAGTCATCCCGGGCTTCAAGACAATCCTGCCTATGGGAGCATCCGGACAGTTGTCCGACAATCACAGCGTGTCGCTCCGGACGTTGCCCGCCTCAGCTGCAGGCGAAGTCAAACGCGAGTCGGACGAAAGACGGCGATGACTAACCCTCCAGGTACTTCTCCACATTGTGCTTCGTCGGAGGCAGCAAGTACACCCACTTCTCACCGCTTTCAACCGTCAACCAGTGCATCTCGGCGGTTGCGTCGACGTGCAATCCCTGTTCGAGCGTGAGGTCAATGTAGAGGATGTCATAAGCTAGTTCTTGCACTGAAGGAGGCCGCCTTTGTGCCGAGGACGTAAGGACTTCCTAGACGCTCTCGTACTCCTCAAGGCGCTCCGAATGCCGGACGACGGCATCGCATTCCCTTTGCAGGAAGAGAAGTTGGATGCGGTCGGCTAGCGGAGTATTGGATATCTCTAAACATGACATCTTCATTATACGGTGGTGAGGGCGGTATGGCGGGTCGGGCAGGTAGCCTTCGGGTTGCACACCGCTCTCCATGTACTTTTGCCAAAGGTCGACCCGGCACATGTTGCACCCTTGGGAATAATTGTCTATACCACAGCATGAGCGCGTCAATGCGAACGTCATGTACACAATACTGACTGACGACGTTCCCACTGAATCCTTTGGGCAGCTCGGCTACAACCATGTCGAAATCAGAGTTTTTCGGCCAGCCCACCCCAAAACACTCTTGTGTGGCCTGGGTGTCTGAGAACGAAACCGGGAATCGATCAGCATGCAGCGGGAGTTGACTTATTGCTCCAAGAAGTGTGTGGGGATGAAGAGGGCACGTCGATAATTTGCCGTCCAGAAAATTCTTGTCGCATCTCTTAAGTCAGCATCCGAGATTCTATGCATGTCTGCGCGTACAAATATGACATAACGTTAAAGCAGGCAGGGTTAGGGGTTAGGGTTAGGGGTTAGGGGATATGGGGTTCTGGGGTGCATGGATTCTACATATACAACAAGTAAAGGGAGACGGTTTCGAACCCGTAAAGAAAATTTAAGGAAAAGTGGAAATTGGAGAAACTACAGACTATAGGAGATTCCAAGTCTAATGTGACTTTTTACCTCTACTAATAACCTTCCTCYAYTCAGATGCTGCTAATCCCACTATGCTAGGCGTTGAGGCCTTAGAGCACGAACGTTTTGGTCCTCGCTCGAAGCAGAACCAAGGACAACTGGTTGCACAAAGACTTGAAGGCGGATGCCGACATCGCGTCTTGCCATG